>ML275388.1:0-19437 GCA_005239495.1 Nicotiana undulata | reverse complement strand
TTTTTACAACCCACAAAAGGGGGGGGGGGGGGGGGGGGCATCACCTCGGAGGTTACTTTTTCGAATAAATCAAGTTATGCCAAAGAGGGCCTCAATAGGAGAATGTTGTAATGGGCCAAATAGTCAAACAAACCGCGTCCGTGTAGAATAATCGAGCCCCTGAGGGCAAAAACATGTATCAAGTATTCAAAGAAGCATTCTTATTTATAAAAATACTTTGTGCCTCAAAGAAGTTCATAATTTTTGCATAAAACGGCTCAAGGGCCAAATACTCCAGAGTACTCGAGGATTGCCTTCAACAGTCACCTTATTGAGTCATCAGAGACTCGAGCTCATAAGACCTCAATGAGGCAACATCGAATCTATAAGACCTCAAGGAGGCAACATCGAAACCCATAAGACCTCAATGAGGCAATCAAATCTATAAGCCCTCGATGAGGCAAATTCAAACTTATAAGACCTTAAAAAGGCATAACCCCGATATTAAGGCCAAGGCTATATATTTGAACTTGTAAGACCCCTAAAAAGGCGTACCCTCGATATTAAGGCCAAGGTCATCCCACCGGGGACTAAAGGCTACGGCCAAATATAAAGACTACGGTAATATGAAAAGGCTACGGCTGAAATAATGCAGATCGGAGACGTCCGAATTCCTCCATAAAACTAAAGGCCTTCAAATACTTCGATATACTTCGATAAAATCGGTTAACCAGGCTACCCTCGGCATAAGCAAAGGATCTTTGATAATATCAGCTCCGAACAATGTAAAGGCTCCGAAAGAAATCAACCTTCGAGAGAACCTCACGAGGTACTCAACTATCGTCGCATATCGACTTATAATCGAGGATCCTATTTGAACCGTCGAAGAGTCGGACGAATACAAAAACATGCCAAGGCATAATAAAAATTTTAAAAGTCTTTAGCTAGAATGGAGGAAATTTATAGCCATATTAGAGGTCGAACCGACCGAATTTAAAAAAGAGCCTAAGGGCCAACTTAAAGAGCCTAAGGGCCAATCTAAAGAGCCTAAGGTCCGATCTAAATAGCCTAAGGGCCAAAATAAAAAGAGCCTAAGAGCCAATGTTTTAAAACCTAAGGGTCGATTCCCAAAGAACTTAAAGGCCAAAGCACACTGTGCTCGAGACCTCACCTAAGTTCGGACTCGATAGTCTCGAGCTAAAGCTTAGCTCGAAGATCGAACCCTAAAATGGTCACTTATTGTCAAATCATTCCTTGAGGTACAAAAACCTAAGTGTTTTATACTCTAAGTCCAATATATCGGACTGATTATCGACAAGTATTAATTAAATTTCATTTCAAAAGCAAAGACAAAGGAAAGATGAAAATTTATGCAAAAATAAATGAAAGGTTTCTTTATATAAACGGTGGTACAAAGGTACATTTAAAACGCTCCCACGGGTATCACTTTACAAAAAGAAAAAGAAGACCTAGTCTATCATCGGGGACTTTGTCTCTTCCCCCTCGTGGACTTTGTCTTCATCAACCCCCTCGACACTAGCTTCCTCATCGGCCTTCTCCTCATCGCCTTCATCATCAGAAGAAGCGAGGAACTTGGCGTCAATCTCGTCCTACTTGGCCTGCTCAATCTCCTTTGAGAGATTGAATCCCTTAGCATGAATCTCCTCGAGGGTTTCCCTCTGAGGCTTGCATCGGGCATATTCGTTGTTTCTCCTCTCTCGATCGGAGGCCCCTCTCAACTCCATTTGGGCATCAACAACATCTTTCAAATAGATGGCTACCTTCTTATCGTCCTTTATTTGTATCTCTTTGGCTTCGAAGACTCGATTGGTGACTCTTTTCTCTTCTTTTCCTTAGTAGGTTTTGGGGTATTTGCTTCCCTGGGCGGAGGATCCCTCATCAAAACGGCCTCTCCAAGGCCTGCATAAGCACAAAAGATAAACACAAAGGGTGAGAGTACTATCAAGGAATATTTTTCTTTAAGGGATTCAAGTATGACAGAGATAAAACCTCACCATGCTTTTTGTCCTCCCATCGGTTTTTGGCTAAATCGTGCCACACACGCTTAATATGCGGGCAGGTCGAATCGAGTTGTCGGACCCAGCCCGGAAGATCCTTGACTGCACCGGGTACCACTCGACAGCTGCATCATCGAAGGGAGTTAGTTCAAAAGGAATAAAAGGAAAAATAAATATATCTAATTGACAAAATATGTTCACTTACGTTTCATATTCCATTCTAAGGGTGTGCATTCGAATCGGTTTATCGATAAATCGAATTGATTATTTGTTATCGGTTTATCGATTTCAATTTCAATTTCGAAATTTTCCTTATCGAGTTATCGATTTTGATTCTGTCCTTTTCGGTTATCGATTTATCGATAAATCGATAAGATATACTAAAGACAAATATACCCTTATTTTAACTTCAATGTATTTTTTAACTTGAATTAGTAGATTATATAAAGAGTTGAATTTCACCTCAACTAATATTGGTTTTTGCACCTTTATTGCCATTTGACGAGCTGTGCGAATAGCACTGTAAACTGCTAGAGCATCATTTCCATCTACTCGAATACTTCTAATTCCATAAGCCTGCCCCTTAACAGCAATTCCATCACCTGACACAAGGAAAAGTTGAAAAGAAAATAACTTAGTACTAAAGAAATATTGTTTTTGAGGCATTTAACATTTTGTGTTTTTGTAAATTACAGATGAGTTTGGAATTATTTCGAAATTGTTCGGTTACAGGAGTACTAATGCCCCATCTGCTGTTGCGACAAAGAAAAATGACAGGAGCTTCCATTACTGATGCAAAATTCAAACCAGCATGGAAATGTTTTTATTAGTGTAATCGATAAGCCCCAAAACTCGATAAATTGAAATCGAAAAAATCGAAACCTTATTGAAACGATAACGATAAGCATATGTACAAATCGATAATCGATAAGTAATTATCGATAAGGGCCAAAATCAAATCGATAAATCGAATACACACCCCTGTTCCATTCCTCAGGGAATGACATCTTCTACGCGGGAATCAGGTCCGAGGTCCTGACTCGGACAAAGCGGCTCATCCAATATTTGTCTTTGTCCTCATCGATGCTGAAAAAGAAGGCCTTCGAGGATCGACGATGTAGCTTAATCAGGCCACCTCGATATTTGGCCAAGCGTCACCCGATATTGTCTGCAGAAATCGAGGATCACTAGGTCTATCGGTGGCAAAGATGGTTCTATAGGACCTAAGGTGAAAGGATATGTGTACACACTAAGGAAACCGACTTTGTGTGTAGTTATGTCTTCTTCAGACAAAGGAATCTCCACTTGAACCGCCTCCCCCCAACGGCAGTCAATTTTCACCTTCCCGGTTTCAGTTATCAGGATGATATATCGAGACATGGGTTCGCATCGTCCCGGTGTCGAAGAAGGTTTTTCTATTTTGAAGTCGGAGGATGTCTCACAAGGTTCGTGGATACACTCCTCAACACGAGGAGGTACTACCTTTTTGCTCTTAGACGAGCGTGATGATGAAGGGGGCTTCTCCCTTTGAGGAACGGTCTTAGAAGTCTTTGCCATTTTTTGCTGTAAAGTTTTAGAAGAAAGGGAAGAAATTGGATGAGAGATGGACACAAGAAGGAAGCAAGCAAAAGAGTTTTTAGAGATCTGAAGATGTTTTGGAAAGTAAAATTTTAAGAAGTGAAGGATTGGGATATTTATAGGGGTAAGTTATGCGTGTTGGAGAAGGTAAAAGGACGGCCAACCACCGTTTTCGATTTATAGCTTTTCGATAATCGTGCAGGCGTGACTTTTGCATGTCCTTTCTGTCACATCAACCATTGACCTCACGTTACTGACATCATTATAGGAACATCGAAGAGTCAAAGAATTCAAACTGTTTCTTATCATTTCATTCTAAGAAACGCGGGGACTATCTGTATGCGGTCGATATCGGGGACCCCGATATCGAGAGCTCTATGGCGTTCCAAGCCTGATCTCGAGAGGATCGAAGTGGAGTCTGGGGTTCGAACTCGAATAACATACCTCGAGAGAGTATATCGAAGGCCCACCGTGGCCTACCTCAAGGCAGTATAAAATCGATGACCGTCATGAAAAGGCGGGAATTCCTAAGAACACGTGGTTAGAAGTGATAAGGTCTGCAAGATAGTACAAGTCTGTACAAGGCCGTTATACAGCTGTACCAATAGCATTTCTCTGTCATAACATGTACTATGTTAGGATCCACCCCTCCTATATAAAGGGGACCCCAATCATTCTTGTAGGACACAACATTTATTGTAATAGAACATTCTCTACTTTTCTCGTGCTCAACATTGTCTCCCAGCTTTATTGTTCTTTATTTTAGTGTTCTTCATTTATTGCTATTATTGGAACTCGAGGTCCCTGATTCCAACAGGCTCGAGGCCCCAGTTTTGTGAAAGAGTGGTTTGGCTATCACATTCTCTTTACTTATACTTATCATTTCTTGATTATTAACTAGTATTGGAACAAATCACATATTTTTAGAACCACAAATCAAATATAATTCTTAAAACCATTTTCAAGGTAAACACACATCCCAGTACCTCTGTTCCTAACTAGGTTCTATTGTTCACGTTTTGCGTTGTTATTTGTCTTGCGTGCATTAATATTGTCTTGTGTTCCTTACACGGGTTTTGCTCTAATGATTGTTTAGTTATTCTCCATGTTGTGTTGTGTTGCTTAATATCATTTATGTTCTTTATTCCTGCTTTTCTCCTTATTATTGTTTTCAATCCCTTAGCATTGATATTATTCGGTATTAGTGACAGTACTAGTTTTGTACCCCTTAGATTATTTGTTAATCGGGTGAATGATGGTAGAGTAAGTTCGTGTCCTCGGGTGGGGCAGTGGGAAGTGGTAAGGGTAGTAAGGGAGCCTCGAGGCTGAGAGTTGGGTCTTGGAACATAGGTACTTTGAGGGGGAAGTCTATAGAGTTATCGAAGATCCTTCAGGAGAAGAGTATTAGTATTGCTTGTGTCCAGGAGACTAGATGGAAGGAGTCTAAGGAACGGAATGTTGGAGGGTATAAATTTGTGGTACTTAGAAAGCATGTGTGGAAAGAATGGGGTATGTATATTGGTAGATTGGGAACTCAGGGAGCTAGGGATATAGGTTAGGAGGGTGAAAGAGAGGTTAATAGCTATTATTTTAGTTGTTGGAGGGCTTACTTTAAAGGTCATTACTGCCTATGCACCTCCTATGGGCTTGGATATAACGACCTGACCGGTTGTTTCGCTTTCTAGATCTGCGTTCCCCTATTTAAGACTTTTTATATGTACTTTTCGTGTTTTCTAACTTGCGAAGATGGTTGGTTTGGTTTTGGAAGGTTCCGGGTCGAATTCGAAACACTTAGTTCCATAGTATGGCCTGAGGTAGACAAGTTTGACTTGAGTCAATATTTTGAGTAAACGGCCTAGAAACTGGGATTTGAAGGTTCCAATCGGTTCATATGAAGATTTTAGAATTGGGTGTATATTCAAGTTATTTTCGGGTGGACAAGGGGCATTTCAGCACTTATCGTTGCAAGTTTGCATTTTGAAGGTTTTAGATTTTTTAAGTTTTATTTGAAGTAGACTTCGGTGTTGTCGATGTCCATTTGGGATTTCTAGTTGTGTAAGTATGACTTGTCGCATTCAGAGTTGATTAGAGGAAGTTTAAAGTTTAGAAGTTGATTAATCGGGTTTTGAGGAGAGATTCTTGGATTCGGTGTTAGATTATGTGTTTCGAGACTTCGAGTACGTCTGTATTATGTCTATGGACTTATCGATATAATTGGAAAGGGTCCTGAGGGCTCGAGTGAGTTTAGATATAATTGGGTTTTGATTTTGTTCTTTGCGAATGTGGGGGGAGTCACGCGTTCATGATGAATGATTTTGGGCTGGGACCATTTTTTGCTTTGCTTTCGTAGTCAAGGCGTCGCATTCAGGGAGCATTTGGGTCAGTGGCCTATGCATTTTTCATTGTCGGTATCGCATTCGCGTGGAGGGAGGCCAACTGGGGTATGGCAACCCTTTGGCTTTTGAGTTCGCGAAGGGCCGTATGCGTTCGCGTAGAGTAGGCCAGGTTAGGCATCGCATTCGCAAAGCCATGTCGCGTTCACGATGAGAATTTTGGGGCGATTGCATATTTGCCTTCGCGAAGGGCCGTATGCGTTCGCGTAGAGTAGGCTAGGTTAGGCATCGCATTCGTAAAGCCATGTCGCGTTCACGATGAGAATTTTGGGGCGATTACATATTTGCCTTCGCGATCACGAGGAGGATTCCACGATCACAAATAAGGAATACCTGGGCAGAATGCATTTTAATACGGGACTTAGGCCTATTTTTCCCATTTCTCTTTTGGCTTGGGCTATTTTGGAGCTCTTTGGAGGGAGATTTTCGTCAAACATTTAAAGGTGAGTGATTTCTACCTAATGTGAGTTAAATACATGAATTATGGGTAGATATTAATATAGAAATTAGTAGAATTATGGGATTTTATTGAAAAACTAAGGTTTAGTAAAAATGGGATTTGACCACAAAACCGATTATGGAATTGGGTATAAGTTATATATTTGACTTTGTAAGGTCATAGGTAACGTTTATCTTCGAAAATTTCTTGAATTCGGGCACTTGAACATAGGGTTCACTTTTATGGACCTTCCGAGTTGGGTTGAAAAATTACTCTAATAGTTAAATTATGAACTTTTGAGCATATATTGAGTTATTTATACGTCCTTCGATTAGTTTCGGGTTGCTCGGCGTTGTTTTTAGGCCACTAGTAAGGGTTGAGAGCTGAGTAAAGGTATTGAAAGCGAGGTAAGTCTTTTGCTTAATCTTGTAAGGGGAATATTATCCCCTTAGGTATTTTATGTGTTGTGCTACTTGTTATGGGGGCTACGTGTGTAAGAGGTGACAAGAGTCCATGCGTAGTTAAAATCATGTTTATGTTTGGGTAGACTTAGAACTTTATCATGCTTTATTTGTACTACTTGAATTAAATTGTTAGTTTAATTGATTAAATTTATAATTGAGATTGGATTAGAATTTATGTTAGACCGAACCTCTTTACCTTGAGTTTTAGCGGGAACGTGATTGTCGGTAAAAATCATGTTTTTCCTTATATTCATATCCTTGTGTTGTGTTTATGTGACCCGTAGTTGAGAAAGTTCCTTAATTCATGTGGATCGGGCCATACGCCTCGACAGTGCTATGAAATAGCATTATGGATCGGGTCGTACGACCTCGGTAGTATATTTAAGATGCATCTATGAATCGGGCCATACGACCTCGGCAGAGTTCGTGCGTAATTTTTTATAAGAGTCAAAATTCACATGCAGTTTCCTTCTTGACTTGAGACTTGATATCTACTTGATTTTCCTTGTTCGTTTTTTATAGCAAATAGCACTTGAGGATTTCATATTATTATTACGTTAAAGGATCATTTTAGTTACAGTTACTTATTTCATCGTTACTTGTTATGTTTCATGTCTGTCTATTTTCATTTATTTTCGTTATTGGACCATTAGTAAGTGTCGATGTCGACCTCTTGTTACTACTTCTTTGAGGTTAGACTAGATACTTACTAGGTACGCATTGAGTTACGTACGCATAAAACACTTCTGAATTAATTGTGTAGATACTGAGGCAAGTAGCGGTCATTCGGGGGGCGCATATACGCTATCCGGAGACTTAGTGGTGAGCTCCTCTCCATGCTCTGATCTGCAGCACTCGGAGTCATCTTCTTGTTATATTTACTATTTCTATCTATTTTATTCCAGACAGTAGCTATAGTGTTTTGTATATTCTACTAGATTGCTCGTGCACTTGTGACACCGGGTTTTGGGAGTTTCTAGTAGATGATTATGGTTGTACCTAATATTATCATCATTTTGTTTTATGTTTCATTAATACTTAAGGCCTATATAGAACATAAGTATGTCTCCATGGTTTCTACACTTAATTTCATTTACTTAATAAAATCCATGATTTCAAAGGTCTAAGAATGAATATTTAATTGATGGTTCACCGTTGGCCTGCCTTACGGTGGCGTTGGGCACCATCACAGCCTATGATGGGAATTGGGTCGTTATAGACAAAGAGGCCAAAAGGCGCTTCTTGGATGATCTGGATGACGGTGTGCATGGTATTCTATTGTCCGAGAAGATTTTGATAGGAGGGGATCAGGCCGACTTATTGAAGTTACGTCGGTATGCATGGCGGCTTCGGTTTTGGGGATAGAAACGGAGGTGGAACTTCGCTATTGGGTTTCGCTAAAGATTTAGACTTAACGATAGCTAACTCAAGTTTTAAGAAGAGAGAATAACACTTGGTCACCTTCCAGAGTGCAGTGGCCAAGACACACATTGATTACATGCTCAACACGTACCCAGTAAGTATCTAGCCTAACCCCGGAGAAGTAGTAACGAGGGGTCGACATTGACACTTATTAGTGGTCCAATGCATCAAATGTAATAAAAGTAAACATGCATGAAGCATGGTAAGTGAACGGTATATAGGTACATAATATGTTTCTCAACTATATAGTAACACAAGGTCCTCAAATACCGAAAACTTCTTCAAATAGAATACGTATTGGTCAACACCAAATAACTGGTCACATCTCAAGTAAGGAGAACTCATAAATACGATGACTTCTTATCCAATATTTGGCACGATTCTGCTGAGGTGAGCATCCCGATCCCGTAAGAGTAAAGGCACGAATTCCTGTCGTGGCGTACGGCCTGATTCCATAATAGTCGTGTATATACACTGCCGAGGTCATACAGCCCGTTCCATGGATGCATCTCATAAAACTGTCGAGGCGAATGGCCCGATCTCATAATAATTCTGCAGAGGCGTTCATCCCGATCCTATAGTAATAGTTAAGACTTGATGGGTCACTGACCCCACTCACGGATATATGTGTGAGTTGTGAATTCAAGAAACATTTGAATAAGTACGTAAAATAAGGGAGGAATCTGTAAAAGGAAGTGTAATATCTACTGTTACTCAAGTACCTAAATCGCCCCAAAGTCGGTTCCCATGGAAGAAATGAGATGAAACGATCCAAATCCCGATTTTGCAAACTTATACACTGCCCAATCGACCCTTCTTCGCGGACGCTACATGTGCCTCGCATTGCGAAGCACAACTCAGCCCCAACTCCAATTTACTCTTCGTGAACGCGAGACACAACTCGCGATTACCATGCATACCCAGCTAGCCCTTCCCGAACGCGATTTCCCTTCTGCAAATGCAGAGGCCAACCCTCCAGCCCCAGCTTCACCTATGCGAAGCGAACATCCTTTTGCAAACATGATGCACATCTGCCCTAAGCCTTTGCGAATGCGAGGCACCAATTACGTACGCGATGACTATCCTCCAGCTCAACTCCTTCTTCACGAACGCAATCTTCCTTCCGCGTTCGCGAATAACAAAACAAGAACCAGCAACCAACAACAACAATTCATCCAAACTTTGTCTGAAACCCTCCTGAAACACACCCCAAGGCCCCGGGGACACCGTCTATTCACACCAACAAGTCCCAATACCTTATCCAAAGGCCGAAATGCCACAAATAATCACGAATCGACGATCGAAATCCTTTTTTGACTTTCAAACATCAAAGCTTCGCCAAACGCGACCAAATCATACTTAAACATTCCGGAATGACGCCAAATCTTACGCACAAGTAACAAGTCAGAGTACGAACCTATTCCAAGACTCGGAATCCCAAACGAACATCAATAACATCAAAGTCTACTTCATATCAAACTTAGGACATTCTAATATCTTCAAAATGCTAACTAAGTGTCGAAACGCTCCTGGACCATCTAATACTCAACCCGGACATACACCTAAGTCCAAAATGGTCATACGAACTTATTGGAACCTTCAAATCTGGATTTCGACGTCGTTTACTCAAAAGTTAAACCTTGGTCAACTCTTCCAACTTAAAGCTTCCGAATTGAGAATTATTCTTCCAAATCAACTCCGAACTTCCCGAAAACAAAAACCAACCACACGTGCAAGTCATAATATATAAGGTGAAGTCGCTCAAGGCCTCAAACCGCCGAGCGACGTGCTAGAACGCAAAATGACCGGTCGGGTCGTTACATTCTCCCCCACTTAAACATGCATTTGTCCTCGAACGTGAAAATCATCGTTTCAAAGTTTCCGAGATCATTGCATAACTCCTCATGCACCTACCCATGCCATAACTATCCATATGAGCATATTAGCTCAACCTAGAAAGAAAATCTTTTCTGTTGCCTCTGCCCACAAGCCTTAGTATCAAATTCCAACACCCAGAACTTTAAGATCCAATTTCTTGCATCCATACACTCTATAAATCTTCATAAGTTGTTCAAAAACATATGTATACACCTAAGTCGTGATCCACATGACGCACCGCATAATTCATATGCCAATAGTAATATCTTCCAACCACAATAGCGTAAAATATATGAACCATATGCCTGTAATATACTTGATAGCACATGCAAGCCCTGCGGCTACCCTCGCAATATTGAAACAATGAAAAAAGATGTGCAAAACCTCATAACCACCCGTCAAAAGAATAACTCATGGAGTCTCTCCGCTCGACAAGAACCAATGCCTCATTCTAAACTGATAAGTGACATTTTCCTTCCAATATGCATTATATACGACGACTCATAGTACAAGTTGCTCAGGCATTGATCCACCTCAAACACAGCCTAAATCTTATACGACGTCATCAATGTGCTAACAAGCAACGATTCGAATATGACCAATAAGGAAAATGAATCCTGAATCCAGGGCTATCCGGCCCACGTAATGAGTAAAACAGCAAAACAAATGCAGAGAACCTAACTCAAAGATAAGAAATAAAAAACACAAATAAGTATAAGGAGTCGTTCTCAACATCTCACGGTTGCGACGTGCAACAAAATCTACACATCATACATGTGGCGGCGTGCCACCCAATCCACACATAACAATCAATAAAGTAATATCCATCGAGCCAAAATGCTCATGCCCGTGAAATGCTCTAACATTGACCACAAGCATACCTAGTGCATCGACACAACCCTGGGGACAGATAGCGCCATGCGCTATAGAATGCCAAGCGCGACTAAGGTCCAATAAATGACCTGCATCTCGAAAGTCTTCTCGCTCATATAACACCACAAGCTACACCAGATCACAACACATGTGTGAATAATCAAGGCGTCTCACAACCCACATGGCATAAAAGAGTAGCACTCGAGACAAAAGTAGGAATATCATCCACCACGCTCGAAAACCCATCCATTAGCATATTATGTCGAATAAGCATATCTGATATGGTATAGACTGTACATTCATATTTGACCTACCCATGGACCTCAAAGACGATTCCGATCATCCCCAAATAGGTCTATAACCTCCCAAAGATCCAAAATGACCCTATCCATGACACAAATAATCGACCGTAAAATATGTAACAAGTTTCTACAATCCACCACCAAAGGAATAGAGCGTCTCTCAGACATAAACTCTCCAATCAGCGACAGTAGAATCTCCATACCTGATTTCAATCTCTAACACTTACTCTCGCGTCACACTTATATGATTATCCCGTGGGATATATTCCCATAACCTTTCACACCAGGTAGTAAAATCTACACATCCATGGCTACCAATCATACTATTTTCTTAATGCAAATCAAGAATTCGCAATTCAATACACAATGTCTCTCCCACAGAACACCATTCTCGGGAAACACTAAAATAGCGCCATAGTCTGAAATCTCTGTCGTTTTTTCAGACTCGTGACATCCTCGAGAAAACTAAACCGCAAACTTGACCCTTCAATCCTAATTCCATATTGCTCGTTGCACCTATCACGCTATTATGCGAGAGTACAATTATTCTATCATAACTCCTGAACCACCAGTTTAATAAAGATTTCATCGGCTAGAAGCCTTTCACTTAGCTTATTTGAGAAGAAGAATCGCAACACACAACCAACTTCCTAAAACCACAAAAGACACAGACCTCAAATCGTGGTCTAAACCGCCATAACTCTTTGGGACCCATATGCAAATAACCAAACCATAATAATTGAATTCATCTACATAACCAAATTTACGGAGACTACCACGTTTGCAAGTATAGCCACAAAACATCGGTATAGCCTTATCATACCAAAGGAACCGATCGTTTTCTTTATCATGTGATCCAAAACCACCGCTAATTGACTCAACTCCTCTCTTGACTTACCTTCAGAATTAATACCCCTCATTTCCAGCACACAACGGACCTCAACCAACACTCATCCTAAGTGACCCCAAGTCTGCGAGACCACGTTGCCCCTTACCTATAAGCTATTTTATACTCTCCTCATGCACTCAATAGTATCTCCAACTAATACACCCATCACGAGGAGAACATTTTTGAATCCAAAGTTGTTCCTTCTACCTCTCTAACACTGCTTTGCAAACCCGGTGACAACATAGAAGTACTCGTGATACCCTTCACGCTCTACTGCAAAACCCAATCCTCAACCCAAAAATCTTTAAGCATCACACCCTAAATCTCGAATCCTCTAGAACCATTATTGAAAGTCACCTACTCCCGGCTAGTCATGAATATATAAAACCAGACAACTAGTGCTCCGTTAGCACAAGAATACTCCAAAGAAGCAAATTAATGAATCATTTCCCTCGTACATCACATCCATCGGAGCTTTAAAATTTGAGTCATTCCACAACCTGCACATCTCAGTAAGGTGAAATATAGCACACATCCATCTAATTCCTTGCTCAAATTACCCCTGATGTTTTCTTCCCTTAGTCATAATTAATCTACCAATATACTGATAACCTGAAACTGCAAAGGCACATAATCATGTGACCCAACCGTAGACGGTACACTCCCCCACTTAGCTTTGAGCAACAATTAGAAAAATCAAGAACCCACAATGACTTATCCTTCTAGATATCATGATCACACACCGTTACTCTGCCATATTTTTCACAAGATCTTATTCCATTATTCATCACACATCCCAATTAGCAGTCCTATACACACCCGGCTTCATAACAGTCGCACCATCTTCCCAAGCGATACAAGCTAACATCATAGTACCTGCTCTCTATTGCATATAAAGTAGATCTCTTCATCTCAAATCATGCAACCTAACCTACTCATAGGAGATCTCCCACATGTTCAAACCCATATCGACATTCCCCAACAACTTTTCCATAGTTATACCTGCTAGGAAATACGTCAATCCTCCTGAGTCCAAACTCGTCCACCAGTTGTAAGAGTGAGTTTATTTCCATTTACATCAATTGAAGGTCCAACAATACGTTCGACACTTGAAGCTATGTTGCATCACAAAACGACAATTGAATATTCCCATTCCTCTACATTTCCAAGCAAATTCTTTTCGTCACATTCGTACTTCCCAGTATAAAAGCCATCATCTCAAACGAAATGTACAAACTTAGCCATTTGTCCACCATGACCCAAGTTACTCTAAGCTTTTTCAAAGCATGTGGCTATCCTACCACAAAATATATACGATATGCTCTCACGCCTACTCCAGTTAACCCATCTTTCAAAGTTAACTACTCGTACTTGACCTGCTAACAATTCAACCACCGCGAGACATATTCCACTATGTCTTTTCTCATCATCCACCACAAATCATGTTGCCCCAAATCACGATCCATCTCTGTAGCATCTGAACAAATAGATTGCCATCAGCTCTAAGTCTTCTTAAAGATCATCTCATTTGAACCATCAACACTAGAAACGCAGATTCGAACCTGAAGTCGCAACACACCGTCATCTCCGATAACTGATTCTTAGGTACCATTCCACAAAACCATGTCCCTAAGGAAAATAAATGAAAACCATCATACCAACGAGCTTTACTATCTTCAAAACAAGGACGACGACGCCACGACACAAACAAGAATTCCACCAAGTTGGAGATATCAAATGTCGCTACTTCGTCAACCAAAACCTGAACATTCATAGACCAGTTGCCTTTCCAATACTGGAACGAATACTAAACTTCCCAATCATGAGCGGGATAATTCTCACCCTGAATCAATCATTGCCGCACACATAAATAAGCACCATATCGTTTACACCAACACCATGCGATAACAACGCATGAACATCACAATACACTATGTATAACCATGAACTCATGGGCAACACCAACACTAGACCGAAATGACTGAACACCCTCCACGCACCGATGATAATAATTTTCCCGAGTTCTTAAGGAAAAACATCATACAGCACCACTAACACTCCTCGATGCCCAATTAACAGCAAGCACTCAACATTGCATTGGAATAAATAGGAAGGAAGTAAAGACATAAGCTCCAATGAAATCGAATTGCACGACGAGGATCAAAAAGGGAAGTTCTACTAACAGCTCTATAGCCTCTCAAAGATAATTACAAATATTTTCGTACTGATCCGCAAGACTCTACTAAACTTTCTCATGACTCGTGAGACACAAGTGAACCTAGTGATCTGATACCAAGTTGTCACAACCCAATTTCCACTATAGACCGTGATGGCGCCTAACATCGTTGTTAGGCAAGCCCACAGTGAACTATTAACTTAAATTTTAATTTTATTACTTTTGAAATCTTGAATTTTATTAGATGGAGAAATTAATGCATTAAAATCATGGATACATACAATTTTACTAAGATATCAAATAAAAATGTGACAATATTAAGCAAAACCACAAACAATTACTAGAACATCCCAAACCTGGTGTCCGAAGTGCATGAACATCTACTAGGAAATACAATAATAATACAACATCTGTCTGGAATATAAGATAGACAGGATAAGGTAAATAAATATGATAGAGACCATGTGTGTTGCGGATCATAGCATGAAATACAACTCACCATAATTTCCCCTCAGTAGTTGTGCCTATGCGTCCAAATGATCACTGAAAATAGTTGCATAATCAGTGCAGAAGTGTAGCATGAGTACGTAAATCAACGCATACCAAGTAAGTATATAGCCTAACCACGGAGAAGTAGTGATGAGGGATCGACATTGACACTTACTAGTGGTCCAATAAATCATATGCAAGAAACGTAAACAAGCATGAAGCATGGTAAGTGAACAGTGAAAATAGAAATAGGTACATAATACGATTCTCTACAGTACAGTAACACAAGGTCCTCAAATACCGTAAACTTCTTCGAATGGAATACATATTAGTCAACACCAAATCAACGGTCACATATCAAGTCAGGAGAACCCATAAGTACGCTAACTCCTTATCCGATATTTTGCAAGATTCTATCGAGGCTAGCGGCCTGATCCCATAAGATTAAAGGTACGAATTCGTGCCGTGGCATATGGCCCAATCCTATAATACTCGTGTATATACACTGCCGAGGTCATATGACTCGATCCATGGATGCATCTCATAATACTGACGAGGTGAACGACTCGATCCCATAATGTAACTTATGGGGCATTCATCCCGATCCCATAGGCATAGCGACAACGTGACGGGTCATTGGCCCCACTCACGGATGTATGTGTGAGTTGTGAAATTCAAGAAACTTCATTACAAATATGTACAATACAGGCGGAATCTGTAAAAGAAGTGTAATCTTTAATGTTAGCCAAGTAGCTAACCATATATCACAAATCGTACGTCCGATACTTTTAGCAAGTTTAGTCTCAGACAAGAACATAAATGAAAGCAACTAAACAGTACAAGATAACACAAATAAAAAAAATTTAAGACATGGCGTGAGTCTAAGTCTACCCGGACCTAATCATGAATTCTAGCATCCGCACGGACACTCGTTACCACATGTGTGCGTAGCCTTCACAACAAGTAGAACATAGACATTATAACACCTACGGGGTAGATTCCCCCTTACAAGGTTAGACAGGAGACTTACCTCACTTCGAATTCCGATAACCAGCTCCAACACCACTCTAACTCCTTAAATCAAGGCTGAATGATTCAAAATTAATCAAACAATGTGCAAGCCAATAGAAATACACTCCAATACTCGTAGTTCGACAATTTATAACAATTTTCAATCCCCACTCAAAAAGTCAACAAAGTCAAATACCGGTCACATGTGCCCGAATTCCGAAATATTTTGAATATAAACATTTCCCATAAAACCATGAGCTCAAATATATAATTTATTCTTAATTCCATGTCCAGTTTCGTGGTCAAATCCAAATTTATCATTTCTACGTTTCTCTTCAAAAATTCCATAATGTCCACAAATTTTCATGTTTAAATCAAGATATAAACCATGTATTTAACTTACAACAAGTGGGAATCACTTACCTCATGATACATGATAAAAATGGTACTAAAATATCTCCCCAAAGTCGGCTCCCATGGAAGAAATAAGATGAAATGAGCCAAATCCCGATTTTGCAAACTTATACACTGCCTAGTCGACCCTTCTTCGCAAACGCGACATATGCCTCGCGTTCGCGAAGCACAACTCAACCTAGCTCCAATTTCTTCAAGACCCAAAATCTAACCATGGTTGTGATGACGCCTATCGTGTTACAAGGCAAGCCTATTTCTCACAATATTATTACTAATTAATCTTAAGGATTTAATGAAACAATACCAACATTTAAATTTCTCATAAACTAAATCAACTCTAAATATAATTAATATAAAAATACGGAAGCTAGCCCCAAAAATCGAGGTGTCACTAAGTCATGAGCGTCTAAAACTATCAACTAAGATATATAAAGGGTCTAACTGTCCAAAAGAAGAAATGACAAAAGGAGTAACAAGGTCATGCTGACGCTAACAGCTACCTTGAAATCTCCACATATAGTCGGCCTGAACTCAACGATCGCCGCACTCTAACTCACCTGGATTTGCACATAAAGTGTAGGGTGTAGTATGAGTACAACCGACTCAGTAGTAACAGAACTAACTAAAGGAACTGAGCAGTAGTGACGAGCTAAGCAAAAAAGTCCTATTATTTATTTTTACAATTTAAAATGACATAAGAAAAACAAGTAAATTCCATAACTTAGTAAATACCACAAAGTAATTTAAGCGTATAAATACAGCAACAACAAAAGTAAATGCAACCTCACAGCAATGTCACTCCATCACTCATCACTCATACCCAGCACTCAACACTCAACACTCAACACTCAACACTCAATACACTCAACACATTGCGCTCACTGGGGCTGTGACAGACTCCGGAGGGGCTCGCAAAGCCCAAGCGCTAAGCACGGACAGCTCACGTGTCGTAATATCAATACCTGGATCCGCACGGCCAGCTCACATGCTACGCGAACAACTCACTCGCTATGGTATCAATACCTGGACCCGCACGGTCAACTCACGTGCTACGGAGATAGCTCACGCGCTATGGTATTAATATCCTCACATCCAGGCCCTCGGCCTCACTCAATCATGTAGACATGTACCTCAATAGCCTCACCATCATCAACAAATAAGGAAACACATACCACATCAAGTATCACAGCTTATTAGAAAATAACAGAGACTGAGGTAAACATGTACAATAATTTCTATGACTGAGTACAAATAATGTGAGCATGAATAAAGTCTAAACATGATCTCTAACATGAAGGCAGACAAGTTCAACAACAAGTAACTACGGCCTCACGGGTCGGACCAAGTCTTCATCCCTTGAGGTATACACCCACACGCCAGTCACCTAGCGTGGGTATCACCTCCAAACAGTCACACGATATCAAATTCTCCAGGATTATACCCTCAAAACCAGAGTTAAAACTGTTACTTACCTCAACATGGTAAAATCCTACTCTGGGATGTCCTCGTCCCTCGACTCGGTCTCCAAAAGCTTAGAATTTAACCATAATCAAAATAATATTATCAACATAGCTAGAGAATCGGATTCCACAATAAAAACTACAAAAATAGGCCAAAAATCCGAAACCGGCCAAAACTCGGCCCCCGGGCTCACGTCTCGAAATCAGTCAACAATGGTAGAATAATAAACCTCATCCTCTCCCGAGTCTAGCCATATAAAATTCATCAAAATTGGACTATGTTTGGTCCCTCAAAACATCATCTAAAACTCTCTAAAATTCAAACCCTAACTCCCTCAATATTGAAATTTTTGGTTGAAAATCTAGCGTAGTATCACAATACACACTCACTGTTCAATATATCTGATAAATGATAAATACCAACAGAAATAATCATGAAGGATATATACCATGTATTGCAAATTTTTCTCCATTGCTATAGTGAAACGAACGGTCGTGCTGGCATATAATTGCTACTGAACGAGTGAGAAAGGCTAAAAAATTTGCGGCATCGAATCTTCTCCGTCAAATTGCCACAGCCAGCCGCCACTTAGTACTATAGATATTTCGGTTGTAGTTAATTTATTACTAAGGGTTAATAATCTAAAGAAGAAAGAAGTTAATTATCTTATGGGAATAGACACGTTGCTTTCTCTGTACTAATGACAAACTTATACCTATTTTCTTATCCTTTTTTCTTTTTCTTTTTTCCACTGCCGACCAAAATCGCCAAATTTCCAACTTTCGTCAATTCAAGCTTAATTCTACCACGGACCTCCAAATTAAATTCCATACCTAAGTCTAAAATCACCCAACAAAGCTAACTAAATCATAAAAGTCCAAATCCGAATTCAATTACTCATAAGTCAACTTCCGGTTGACTTTTCTAACTTAGATTTCTGGCTAAGAGACTAAGTGATCATTTCACTCCAAAACTACTCTGAACCCAAACCTACCAACTCGATGTAACTCAACGCCGCTGAACAACATATAAAGAAACAGAAATAGGGGAAACGAGGCTATAACTATCGGAACGACTGACCGGGTCGTTATATCCTCTCCATGTTAAACAAACGTTCGTCTTCAAACGAGTCTAGAAACATACTTGGAATCACATCGTCTGAAGCAAAAGCATCTGGTCTAGCTGGGAGGGCATATAAACGGGTCTTACAACCCCCTGATCTGCCTCCCTCTCTTGGGCGACCCATAGTGTCACGACCCAAACTGGAGGATCATGACTAGCACCCGGGCCATACTTGCCAAGCACCAACGTACATTTTATCTAACCTTCTTATTATCTTTATGGGATAACGAGATCAATATAAATGGTAGATATGGATCATGAACATACATCACATGGGATGACAAGATTGCTAAGAAACTACATAAAAGGTACGAGCTACAACGCTGTCATGAAAGACTATACAACATTAATTGTCCAACAAGGCATACCAAACTATACATGAGTTGACACCTATCTATGAGCCTCTAAAGGAGCATAAGTAATGCAACATTTCCGGAACAGGGCCCTGACATACCCATAATATCTGTAACGAAAATGCATACCAAGACCACGGCAAGTCCGGAGAAGGGATCTCGCCTATGACCGCTGA
>ML275386.1:0-117155 GCA_005239495.1 Nicotiana undulata | reverse complement strand
CTTGTCAATACCACCAAGCTTGTAGATCAAGTGACCAGTGGTGGTCGACTTTCCAGAGTCGACATGGCCAATGACCACAATGTTGATGTGAACCTTCTCTTTACCCATGATTCCTTAGAAACTGAAGATCATCACAAGAACAGATAACCAAGAATTAAATTTTGATAGCCATAGAGACCAAAATAATTTCTAACAAACATTCAATTAGACTCTTGGCTAATGGTTCTCTTTGTTGTTGAAATATGTGAAACTTAATCTAGACCATGTAATATACAAAATTTTGGGGGTGGTATGAGGGACCATGAAGAAATTTATCTTTTGCTGTTTGATTAACAGAAAACATTTTCCAAGACAGAATTTGTTTTCCTTTTCAACTGTTCTTACTGTTACTCCACATCGCTTCAACAAAACAATCAGCCATTATTATCAATCTGGAAGTCTATAAATTTTAATCAAAACATACTATCAACCTTCCACAACTTCTTAGCAAAAAAGTTCAGTTACAAATCAAACACATAATTAAAAGGATAACATTTTCTATCATATCAAACTTACTACAGTCTATAGAGTTTCCGATAGCCTAAAAAACGTTTTCTTAAACCATCTGAATCCATATGTAGCAAATCAAATCGAATTAAAAAGACAATACCACATACACGAAATTAAGAAATGGAAGCACTATAAATATCAATTAATTAGTAAACAAAAACAGATAAATCTTATAATTCAAACATAAGAAAAAACTTCATAAGGTAATTAGACTGTGTTTATCAACAAATCACTGACAAAACACAAATTAGAATACAATTGATTTGAATGAATATTATATAAATAATAAGCAGAAAAAATGGAAAAGATCTAACCTTAGAAGACGAAAAGAAAAGGCGAGAGAGCTTCGCTAAAACCCTGGCTGCGCACAACAAATGAAGCGAAGCGTTAGGGTTTGAGAAATGCACTGAGTGATGTTTTTATAACTCAGAAACCGTACCCGGGTTGGGCTTTTTGGGGCCCCACTGTATTAGATTGACGTAAATATACATATATTTTCTCTAATTATCAGAGTGAAGTTTGTAGTAGAAGACCAGAAGGGCAAAATATATTAGATTTCGAGTTGTGGCCAAAATATATACAAAAAAGATAAAATTAAAAAGGGTAGAAAAGAGGAAATATGGTTATGGTTAGCTTCATTTTTCTTCCTGAAATGAGGTGAGAAAATGGAACTTCAAATTTTAGTGCAATTTTTGGTTTTTCAAACTGGGCTAATGGCATAAAAAATCGTGTGATTGCAAGAATTAGTTTGTTATAATGACAATTTTTACGAAGGGTTAATATATAAAAAAAGTTACTTAAAGTGAGAAACTTAAAAAAGTTCGTGATTGTAAATTGTAAACTTAATTAGTCAAAATATTAGGAGAATCTCGTATCCTTTATATTTAGATTAACTAGTTTCTATGAACGTGCAATGCACGTTAATACTATGCAACTGAAAATATACACAGGAAAAATAATTATTGTAAAAACATAATTTATGTTGTGCAAAGCATCACAAGTTCTGAAAGAATAAAGTGATGGTATGCTAATGTAGAAGACATTTGCAAATAAAGCAACAACTCAATTATAAGAAGTATTAGTCACAAACTAAGTTTTTAGGCACTGTTCTAAACGCTTTACAAAAATATTGCTAGAAGAGTTGCCATATGAAATTTTACGAATATATTTTGAGCATCCTAGATTTATCGATTGTTAATTTTTTATGAAATATTATGTAGTAAGCCATAAGTCTTTTTGTCACGTGCTATCAATCAAAAGAGGTAAAAAAAAAAAAAAAGACAAATTTTCGTATGATTGTTGCTTCTACTCATATAGATGAGGATGAAAATTCTGTTAAGATTAGAGTTGCATTGTAATTATTTAACTAGTAGCTACATTTGTTAATCGATAGAATTGGCCATGGTTATTACTGTAATTAGATAGTTAGGTTGTTAGTTGATGTCAGGATATTAGTTAGTGGTAGTTTTAGGCGGTTAATGGAGAATGACAACTCTACAAGTATTGTGTCCTGCATATAAACGAATTGATCTTCTGATTTCCAATTAATGAAAAAGATATTTTCCCCAATCTGAAATTCTCTCGAAGCTTCTTCTTCTCCCCTAAGCTTCATGGCTCTCAGCCATGGCAGCTGAGCTTCAGCTCAAGTTTTCTCTCCATAAAGCTCTCAATGTTCACACGGTATCAGAGCGTAGGAATCATATTCTGAGGTAATTCACAATTTCTTATTTCATCTTCTCTTCAATTTTGGATCAAAGAATCTAGGTTTCTTCGAAATCATTAATCGTTTGAAATTTTGTTCGAAACTGTAATTGTCACTGTGATCTCGTATGATAGCAACAATTCTTAGTGCTTTTAGCATGTGGCTTTCTCGAAGTGTGGTTATATGTGTTGTCTCTGTTGAATTTCCATTTCTCTCTTTCGATTCACAGTTAAACGAATTGAGATATGCGATCTAAGTAATGGCTGGAAATAAGGAAAATGTTGTAGAAAAGGGCAACTACTCGAGTCCCCTATACATGCATCCATCGGAGAGTGCAGGTTCAGTATTAGTACATGTCGCCTTTGATGGCACAGGATACAGATCTTAGAGGAGATATGTACTTAGAGCTCTTTCATTGAAGAATAAGGTTTGTTTCATAACAGGAAAATGTCAGAAACCAACAATTGGACATGCAACTTTTGATCAGTGGGAGCAATGTGATGATATGGTAACTTCATGGATTCTAAATTCCCTTTCAAAGGATCTAGCGGATAGTTTGCAATATGTGAATGATGCAAAGGAGTTGTGGCAGGAGTTAAAAGATAAGTATGATCAAACCAATGGAGCAAAACTCTACCAACTTCAGAAGGAAATTAATGATTTGAGTCAGGGAACCCTTGATATAACGGGCTATTATACAAAAGTGAAGAAGTTGTGGGAGGAGTTGAACACGCTCAATGCACACGCACAATGTAGCTACCAGTGCACCTGTGGAGCTAAAGCTAATATGCACAAAGCTGATCAAGACAGAAGACTGATACGGTTTTTGATGGGCCTAAATGAAGTGTACACTGTTGTGAGAGGGAGCATATTGATGATGAACCCCCTTCCAAGCATTGCTCAAGCCTTTTCCATTCTCATGCAATAAGAGAAGCAAAGGGAAGTCAACCCACAAAATCAGCAACTAGTGATTGAGTCCACATCATTGAACGTTAATGGTCCAGGAAACAACACCTTTAGAACAAACTATAACCAACACACAAATACTACTAGGAACAACGGCTATGGAAGAGGTCATATGGGAAATAGACTTAGGCCATTCTGTGTTTTCTGCAAAAGACCATGGCACACTAAGGAAAAATGTTATAAACTATACAGATATCCTCAAAATTTGAAGTACAACAATGGCAACAGGGGAAGGAAACTAGCAACTAATGTGTTTGAAACAACAAGTGATGGAACAAATATGTCAGATGAAGGAGGAAATCTTCAGGAGCAAGGCAGAACCATACAACAATTGAGCAAAGAGCAATATGGACAACTACTGAGCATATTGGAGACTTTTAAGAATGGAAACAATGGAGACAAATCAGGAAACATAAACATGACTGGTGTTGTTGTTAACTTTGCAGGTATGCCTGCTTGTCACTCATCTATTGAGTCAAGTAAACAGTCTTATGAAAGTTTAAAAGAAAATGTTGATTCCTGGATCCTTGACTCATAAGCTACTAACCATATGACCTATAATAAAGCCTCATTAAGCAATATCAAAACTTTAGTTTACACCTTCTTAGTCTCTTTGCCAAATGGATACAAAGTAAATGTGGCAATAATTGGAGATGTCATTCTCAGTCCTCGTTTCACTCTAAAAAGAGTTTTATATGTGCCTAGTTTCAAATTCAACTTAATTTATGTTCACTCATTGACATACCAACTTGATTGCATTATCATATTCACTAAATTCGCATGTATTTTTCTACAGGGCCTTTCATTGAGGATGCCTCTGGAGATTGGTAAGGCTAAAGGCAGACTCTACATTCACTATTCAAGCTTGGGAAAGAAAAATTCTTCTACTGTAAATAGAGTCTCCACCACATCAATCACACACACCTCTGCACCTAGTGCACCCATCTCAGGTAGTCACAGTATCAATAATGTACACTGTCAACACCCTTGTAATTCAGCACCTATTGCATCCATTTCTTCTCATTATTGTGATAATAAAAGTGTAAAAGTCTTCTTGAATTCCAATAAAAGTTGAGACTCAGTGTGCAATGCATATATATCTAATGAAAATCATGTGGATCTCTTGTGGCATAATAGGTTGGGCCATGTGCCTTTTATCAAAATAAAGGGTATCAATTCCATACTAATAACCTTTTCAAATAAACAACCTTTTCTGTGTCCCATATGTCTTATGGCCAGACAAACTAGATTCCCTTTCCCAGAGAAAACTACTTCTACAACCAAGATATTTGAAATCTTACATGTAGACATGTGGGGTCCTTAACATGCACCAACTCATGACAATCACAAGTATTGCATTACCTTAGTTGATGACTATAATAGATGTACCTGGACACATCTACTAACCAGCAAAAGCAATGCCCTGCATGTTATAAAGGTCTTCTATGCAATGGTCCAAAACCAGTTCAACACCTCAATAAAGACCATCAGAACTGATAATGGTTCACAATTTGTGAACACTGAAACAACTATGTTCTTCAAAGCCAAGGGAATCACACACCAAAAAAACTTGCTCATACACTCCACAACAAAATGACATAGTCGAAAGAAAACACAAATACCTACTTAAAACTGCAAGAGCATTATTATATCAGTCCAAATTGCCCCTAAGGTATTGGGGAGAGTGCATTCTAATTTCTACCTACCTGATCAATAGATTACCATATACATCCCTCAAAGGAAAATGTCCTTTTGAAATTCTATATAAAAGGAAACCAAATTACTCACATCTTAAGAGTTTTGGTTGTCTATGTTTCCCTACAAACCTGAAACCTCACAAAGATAAATTTGAGCCAAGATCAACAACACATATATTTGTAGGATACCCTTTTGGATCAAAAGGATACAAAGTTCTCAGCCTAACCACAAGGAAAATACATGTTTCAAGAGATGTGACTTTTCATGAATCAATTTTTCCCTTTGAATTGTCAGGAAAGCACACTGATTTGGCATCTAAATGTGAGCATCTATATCTCTCGTTTTCTCATATAGGACCTAGCATGAGTCATGTTGACACTGTCAATCCTATTGCTAACAGTAATAGTGGTGATCCACATCAACAATTAATATCACCTGAACTTTCATTTGGCAATGACACTAATGATAACATTCATGAACCTATATCACCATCTCAACAAGACTGCCAAAGCTCCTCCAACTCAAATAGAACCTCCAACACATCACATGAACCTTGTTTTCACTTCCAGAACCAAGAACAATCCCTTCTGAATGATTCACCAAACTTTGCACAATCTGAGCAAACTATATCTCTAACTCATAACAGACCTCAAAGAACACTTAAACCCCCTAGTTATTTGAAGGATTACTTATGCAATGCACCCAATCTTAAACCTAATTGTGGGAAGCAGGTTGCAGTTGATACTCATAGTTCACCCTCTTTTTCTTTTCACACACATGTTCCTCATTTACAACATGTATCTCTCAATGCACTGAGTAATGACAGTCATCACTTACTTGATACTCTTTCTACTGGCTGTGAACCTGAGTCATATGAAGAAGCAGCAGCCATACCTGCTTGGAAACATTCCATGAACCAGGAATTTGATGCACTTTACTCCAGCCATAACTGGGATCTTGTTCCACTACCTGCAGGAAAAAAAGAAATAGGTTGTAAGTTGATATACAAAATTAAGCATAAGGCATATGGGAGTGTTGAAAGATTTAAGGATAGGCTGGTTGTTAAGGGCTATACTCAGCAGGCAGGAATAGATTATACTGAGACTTTCTCACCAGTTGTAAAGATGACTACTGTCAGAGCATTGGTTAGCATAGCAACAAAGAATAATTGGGAGATCTTCCAGCTTGATGTAAATAATGCCTTCCTACATGGAGATCTGAATGAAGAAGTATATATGCAAGTGCCACCAGGGCTATTAGTAGACAAACAGAGTTTGATGTGCAAATAAACAAGTCATTGTATGAGTTGAAGCAAGCAAGCAGGCAGTGGTATGCCAAGTTAACTGAGGGCCTATGTTCCAGGGGATATTTGCACTCCATGTTGGATTATTCTTTGTTTTATAAAAGAGAAGGCAATTCAGTGGATTTTGTAGCAGTTTATGTGGATGGTGTTCTCTTCACAAGGACAAATTTAGAAGAAATTAAGGCATTGAAAACCTTTCTACATGAGACTTTTAAGATAAAGGACCTGGGGAGATTACATTACTTCCTAGGATTGGAAATACTATACAAACATGATGGAGTAATAATCACACAAAGAAAATTTACAAGGGATATGATACAGGAGTTTGAATGTTCACATTGTACTCCAATGTCCTCTCTACTTGATCCTTCGACAAAGTTAAAGGCAAATGAATGGAACCTGCTCACAGACCCCACTCAATACAGGAAACTAGTGGGGAAGCTAAACTTTCTCACCAACATACGACTTGACATTGCTTACAGTGTTCAACATCTCAGCCAATATATGCAGAGTCCTCGAGATTCTCATCTCAAAGATGCTATGCATGTACTCAGATACTTGAAACGTGATCCTGGTATGGGGATCTTCTTGTCAAACAATGCAGATTATAGATTGAGATCATTTTGTGACTCAGATTGGGCAGCTTGTACTGAGACCAGAAAGTTTGTCAGTGGTTTATTGTATTATTTGGGGACAACCCAATAAGTTGGAAATCAAAGAAGCAATCCACTGTATCTTTAAGCTCTGCAGAGGCAGAGTACAGATCTGCGAGAAAGGTAGTTGCAGAGCTTGTTTGATTATCTAAACTTCTGGAGGAGATAACCATGCCTCTAACTCTTCCCATTCCAATCTACTGTGATAATCAAGCAGCCTTGCACATTGCAAGGAATCCAGTGTTTCATTGTTTCATGAACGGACAAAACATATAGAGGTAGATTGCCACTTTGAGCCCGTTTGGATGAGCTTGTTTTAAGTGACTTTTAAGCCAAAATAGCTTTTAAGCCATAAGTTTGGAATTCTAGTTGTTGGCTTGTTTTTGGCATTTTAGTTTAAAAACAAGTGCTTAAAAGTATTTTTTCACTCTATCCAAACACTACAAAATGACTTTAAAAAGTTATTTTGGCTTAAAAACACTTAAGATAAGCCAATCCAAACGGGTCATTGTTAGGGACAAGCTTATTGACGGTCTGATTTCTCTGCATTATGTCCACACAGACGACCAACTAGCAGACATACTCACTAAATCCTTGACAAGCATCAAACATTCTTCATTACTTCACAAGTTGGCAGTGAGTACCTCCCTTCCAACTTGGGAGGGGGGGGGGATGTTAAGATTAGAATTGCATTGTAATTATTTAACTAGTAGCCACATTTGTTAATTGTTAGAATTGGCCAGGGCTATTACTGTAATTAGATAGTTAGGTTGTTAATTGATGTCAGGATATTAGTTAGTGGTAGTTTTAGGCGATTAGTGGAGGATGACAACTGTACAAGTACAGTGTCCTGTATATAAACGAATTGATCTTTTGATATTCAATTAATGAAAAGATATTTTTCCCAATCTGAAATTCTCTCAAAGCTTCTTCTTCTCCTTTGAGCTTCATGGCTCTCAGCCATGGCAGTTGAGCTTCACCTCAAGTTTTCTCTCCATAAACCTCTTAATCTTCACAGATTCATCTATCTGTAGCTTAAGGTTAAGATTCATATACGTGAGTGAAGATTCTCTTTATCAACCAAAAGCTCATCTTTTCCCCACGACCAAGAACCTGCAAGTACATAATTTTCATTAACAAACTATATATAGTTAGCTGGATTTATTTTATAAAATGTTACAACTTATAATCACATTCAGAAAATACTAAACTTGACTTTGACCTTACTTGCTTCCATGCACGTATTCATATTTAAGATTTTCTAACTATTATCACCATTGTGTTTGAGGACCAATTGTTCTAGAATGAGAGCCACATCACCTCTTATAATTGTTCTTTCTTTTGACGCAAAGTAATAAATCACTAAATATTGGATATGCTCTTGCATTTATAATATTTGTAATATTGGATATGCTCTTGCATTTATTATATTTATAATTGTGGTAATTTTTTGAAGAATTATTTCCATTTGAAGTTTCAAAGGCCAAAATCTACATTTTTTAAAATGGTATTATATAATCATTAACCTATGAGTGCAACTCAATTCAGTTTGTAAAAGTAATTAAATTTAACCTAGCATTACTTGTTATTTTGTCTATCAACATCATTCCGCATGTGTGAAACGTAACGTATAATTTACGTTATTATTACAAAGTCTTGTGCCAAAAATAAGTTTTTACCATTAAGAAATAAACTAAAGAAGCAAATATGTTTCCCTTTTTAGTTGGATTAAATCAATTCAAATGATGAAAATCGATAAACCAGAAGAAAAAAAACTTTAATAAATTCATATAAATAATGAAGAATGAACATAATTATTGTGAATCAAGTTATATATTTTGACAATGTAAAAAATTTCAGATAGTTTAACTTGTTATAACATGTTACTTACATTATTTTGAAGGTTTTTAAACCATGTTGCAAAAAATATATTATTGCGGGTAATTTTACCTACCTATCTTGCAAGTGACAATGCAAGTGAAAAACACACAAGAATAACCATTAAGTTCTAAGTGTTGTTGAAGTTCCAAGTGATTAGATTGTAATAACCATTAAATTGAGCTTAATATTAATGTTAAGTTGAAAACTTGAATTAACCAATTGATAAAGCTATACAATCTAATTATATACACATATTGAATTTAGAGAATCATTGTCTGAAAAGAATTTATGTTGATATGTTGCAATCAATGTTTGCAGTTACAAATTAGCAAGATCATCCCTTCAAATTAAGCTTCTAATTTTCTGCAAAACATTTGAAAAAATAACTCAAAATATACCAAGGCTAAAATGACAAACGTGCAGCGCATTCGGAAGAAAAATATGTATAGGGAAAATATTTTCCAAAATTCTTTTTCAATCGTCTCCACCATATTCCCTATCCTTACCACCCCCAC
The DNA here is from genome assembly GCA_005239495.1 of Nicotiana undulata. Taxonomy (NCBI): domain Eukaryota; kingdom Viridiplantae; phylum Streptophyta; class Magnoliopsida; order Solanales; family Solanaceae; genus Nicotiana; species Nicotiana undulata. The sequence continues at coordinate 107,888 of ML275386.1, read as the reverse complement.
CAATCCACTCCCCACCCATCAATGCCCACCCTACCCTCGTCCCACCTCGCCCCCGCCCCCGACAATACCCCAGCCGAAATAGAAATATTATTCATATTACTTTCTTTTCAAGTTATAGATAGAGTACTTTTTTTTCCCATCTCAACGAATGAGTATTTTCTTATCATGATAAAAAAAAGTATTTATTTATTTGAACAAAAAAAAGTACTTCCTTTTGATGATGTAAAAAAAATAGTATCTTTCATCTTAACAAAATGATTTAGTAAAAAGTATATTTTTTCATTTTAACAAAAATAAAGTATTTTCTTTCATTTCAACAAAATGAGTATTTTCTTTCATTTCAACAAAATGAGTATTTTCTTTTCATGATGCAGAAAAAATATTTTCTTTCATTTCAACAAAATGAGTACGTAATTTTCATGTTGTAGAAAGAGTACTTTCTTTTTTAACCAAAAAAGAGTATTTTCGTTTTAGTTATGGAGCACAAATTTCAATGTTGTTTTTGCCCAAAAAGTAAAGCAACAGATTAGTTCATTCAGGTTTATGTGAATTTTTAGAAGAATAATTAAATTCCTGAAAAAAATAGAGTCCTGAAAATGTTGGGTATTGTAACGACACAATCGGTCATTTTGAGCATTTACATTCCGTTTATTTGTTTAAAGTCTTGAGTAGCTTCATATGATGTATTATGACTTGTGTTGTCGGTTCTGGTTTTTCAGGTGATTCAGAATTGATTTGGAAGAATGAATCTCATGTTAGAAGTTTTAAGTTGGAACAGTTGACCAAGTTTGACTATTGTGTATTTAATCTCGGATCAGAGTTTTGATGGTTTCGTTAGGTCTGGATGGTGATTTTGGACTTGGGCATATGCCCGGATTTGCATTTGGATGTTTCTTGAAGGTTTTGGTGTTAATTGGCGAAAGTTGGCAATTTGAAGGTTTGAAAAGTTCATAGGTTTGACCGGAAGTTGATTGTGATGGTATCGGGTTCAGATTGTGATTCCGGGAATTAGAATAGCTTCGTTATGTCATTTGGGACTTGTGAAAAATATTTGAGGTCATTCCGGGTTGATTTGATATGGTTTGGCACGAGTTTTGAAAGTTGAAAGTTCAAAGGTTCATAAAGTTTGATTTGAGGTTCGATTCATGATTTTGATATTGGTATGTGTGATTTTAGGCCTCGAGTAGGTCTATGTTATGTTTTGGAACTTGTTGGTATGTTCGGACGGAGTCCTGAGGGACTCGGGTGAGTTTCGAACGTGATTCAGGTCATTTCAGATGGTTGTTGTATTGCTGATTGTTGGTGTGTCTGTAGAGCATAGCGATTGCGGAGCTAGGCTCGCGACCGCGTAGAGGAATTATGGAGCTTAGTATTTTTCTTCTTCACGGTTGCGACATCAAGAACACGTTCGCATAGGTTTTTACTGGTCACTAGTCGCATTCGGGGATGAGGCATTGGGTTCGTATAGAGCTGAGCTGAGAGTTGGGAGTTGGGGACTTCTTAATCGCGTTCGCGTAAGCTAAGTCGCGTTCGCATAGCGTTTGTGTCTGTGATCATCGTGTTCGCTTGACCACTATCACGAACGCGTAGAGAATGTTTCGTGGCGGTTGCATTTGTTCTTCGTGATCGTGAAGAAAATCCCGCGACCGCGATGGGTATTACTGTTCAATGATTATATGTACTCTATTTCGAAGGTTTCAGACATTTTATCATATTTTGAGCTATGGAGCTCGGATTTGGGCGATTTTGTAGGGGATTTTCACCACATGAATTGGGTAAGTATTTTTTTACTCGGTTAATTATATTTCGTGATTCCATCTTCGATTTTGGCATTTGATTGATGATTTCAACATAGAAATTGGAGTTTTTAAAAAAAAAAAATCTAAAGTGAATTTTTGAGGTATGAAAATCGATTCGGAGTCGGATTTGAATGGAATTTGTATGGTTAGACTCTAATTGAATGACTGTCGAAAATTGTGAGTTTTGTCGAGTTTCGAGGTGCATGCCCAGATTTGACTTTTTGGTTGACTATGAGTATTTGATTAAAAATTCGACCTTTATCGGTTGAGTTTGTTTCCTATGGAATTATTTGATGGTTTTAGTACTTTTGACTAGTTTCGAGCCGTTTGGAGGTTGATACGCACGGGATGGCATTTTTAGAGTATTATTTGGCTTACTCAGTATTGGATTTGGCTTGTTCGACGTAAGTAACATCTCTAAACTTGGATTTGAGGGTAAATATCCCTGAGAACTTGACATTTGAGATGGGTTGGGGGTGACACACGTGCTAGGTGACGGGCGCAGGTGCGTGCACCGAGGTATTCATGTCCGGGTAGTTTAGGTCATTTTATGCCTCATTTTGCTATCATGCTTCTTTGATATCATGTTTTCTCCATTTATGTGATTAAATGAGATATTATTCATGCTAGAAATTATGCCTAGACTACCCGCTCATATGTTGGAGACATGATAGGGCTATTTTTGCCATGTTGAGCTATTTGCCTTAGCCGTAGTAACACTACACAATCATGATAGTTACATATGCATGTTATATCTCTGTCTTCGTGCACTTTTGATATGATGTCTCACATGACACCGATGTCCTTGTACGTGACACGAGTTTGTACTGTAGTTGAGACATATTGTGATAGTTCTTGTTATATAATTGTATCATGTTTCTATGAGATGTTTGCATATTGAGAATTGAGCAGATTGATGACTAATGTGGGTCATAGGGCCATATTTATATAGATAGTTAGATAGAGTTGCAAGCCACAACAGTTATATTGATATAGAGGTGTATGCCATGCCCCATATTGGGCTAAGCTGTACTGATTTGAGGCTACGCGGGCACCAGGACCCACCATTGGGCTAAGTGATTATGATTAGTGCTTGGGTGGGATCCGCCCCTCCGCAGTATGATATGCTAGCAGTGGGCGCATGCACAGTATTTCATATACGTGCTTAGATGATAGGCGGTTATGCCAGCCACCCGTACAATGCTAAGAGTGATTATTTTGATGGATCCATGGTAACGTTGTTGGGGAATTCAAGCCACCCAGAGTGTGCTAAGACCGTGTGTACTTAATGAGTTTATTATGAAGCTGAGTTCTTGACATGCTTATTTGACATGTAGGCATATATATGTACCTTCCTCGTGCTAGACGGTAATGTGACATTTAAGATTTGACATGTAGGCATAAAAATGTATATTCCTCATGCTAGACGGTATCTGATAATTGATGACTTGACATGTATATTGACACGTAGGCATAGAGATGTACTTTCCTCTTGCTAATTGGTAAATGAAAACTCTTATCTAGTGTTGTGTATTGGGGATACATTTCTTTGATAAACTCATGTTTAGTTATTTCTCAGTGGTGTGATTTGGAATAGACTGTTTACTTGAAAAACATGCCTACTATCCCGCAACTGTGATCTAGTTGAGCATATATCTCCTGATTCATATAGCTTTACTGGCTTCACCATACTGTTATGAACTGTTATTGGTATTGATGTTAGTATGAACTCCTTTCGAGGTCAACACTGCTTTCAACCTAAGGTTAGGTTTGTTACTTATTGAGTACATGGGGTTGGTTGTACTCATACTGCACTTATGCACCTTGCGTGCAAATTTTGAAGCTGATGTTTCTGTGTATGACAGGAGATGGCATTGAAAATGTACATGCATTAAATTTATAGACGCCTATTGTTCTTGGTAGCATTAGATGTATAAATCTGTTTATGTATATTTCGAATAGATTATATATTTCTTTCGTACAAACTTTGTAAATTCTAAGTCTTAGAAGCTCATGACTTGTACTACCAATCCTTGAGATTTTGTATAGAAAGCTCGGTTATGTTATTTATTGATTTATGTTATCCTATTTGAGTTGTGTTTTCTATCATTAGGCTTACCTAGCGGGTTGGGTTAGGTGCCTTCACGACTAGCTGGATTTTGGGTCGTGACAGGTATTTGGGAGGGGGGAGGAAAACACATGAAACATGAGGACTTGGAGGATGGGAGGTGGAGTACGATGGTTCCGCTTTACAAGAACAAGGGTGATATCCAAAATTGCAACAATTATAGGGGTATCAAGTTATTGAGTCATGCTATGAAGGTTTGGGAGCGGGTGGTGGGTCCAGGGTAAGGAGGTGCGTGTCTATTTTTGAGAATTAGTTTGGATTCATGCTGGGGCGTTCGACTACGGAATCGATTCATTTGGTAAGAAGATTAGTGGAGCAGTACAGGGAGAGGAAGAAGGATTTTCATATGGTGTTTATTGACCTTGAGAAGGCATACGATAAAGTTATGAGGGAGGTCCTGTGGAGGTGTTTGGAGGTTAGCGGCGTTCCGATAGCGTACATTAGGGTGATTAAGTATATGTATGATGATTCTAAGACTCGGGTGAGGACTGTGGATGGTGACTCGGAGCATTTACCTGTGGTGATGGGGTTGCACCAGGGATCGACTCTTAGCCCTTTTTTATTTGCCTTGGCGATGGATGTACTGTTGCGTCACATCTAGGGGAGGTGCCTTGGTGCATGCTATTTTCGGATGATATAGTGTTGATTGACGAGATGCGTAGCGGAGTTAACGTGAGTTTGGAGGTTTGGAGGCAGACCTTGGAGTCTAAAGGTTTCAAACTGAGTAGAACCAAGACAGAATACTTGGAGTGCAAATTCAGTGATGGGACCCATGATGCAGACGTAGAGGTTAATCTTGATGCTCAAGTTATCCCCAAGAGAGCGAGTTTTAAGCATCTCGGGTCTATTATCCAGGGTAACAGGGATATTGGCAAAGATGTCACACATCGCATCAGAGCGGGATGGTGGAAGTGGAGGCTCGCTTCCGGTGTTTTATGTGATAGGAATGTGCCGCTAAGACTTAAGGGTAAGTTTTATCGAGTGGTAGTTGGACCAACTATGCTGTATGGGACTGAGTGTTTGCCAGTTAAGAACTCCCACGTGTAGAAGATGAGAGTGGCAGAGATGAGGATATTGAGATGGATGTCTGGGTGTACCAGGAGAGAAGGATTACGAATGAAGCTATCCGGAACAAAGTGGGAGTAGCCTCCATGGAGGACAAGATGCGGGAGTCGCGACTAAGATGGTTCGGACATGTTAAGAGAAGAAGCATTGATGCTCCTGTCAGGAGGTGTGAGAGGTTGGCCATGGAGAGTTTGAGAATAGGTCGAGGTAGGCCTAAGAAATACTGGGGATAGGTGATTAGGCAGAACATGGCGGTGCTTCAACTCACTGAGGACATGACCTTTGATAGGAGGGTGTGGAGTAGGGATGGGCATATATCGGGTATTAACCGATAGCCCGGTCTGATAAAAGATTATTGGGGTATCGATATCAGGTAATTGGGTTAATGGTTCGGTAACAGTTTTATATTTTTTCACTATTGGGTTATCGGTTCGGGCCACGGGTTGCCCAATTTCTTAACGGGTTAACCGATAACCCAATAAGATTTAATAAAATTCGGATTTTACCCAATTTCTAGGGCTTCATTCTCTCTTTTTCTCCTAATTTTCCCAGCCGCATTCAATATTGAAGTTTCAATGTTCACTCTTCAGACTCTGATTCAATTTTTGAACAGTTCTTCTTCAAATTTCAAATTACAACCACATTCTTAGAATCTTAGCGCAATTTTGTATTCCAAAATTACTTCTTTGTTAAGAACAAATTTCGTTCCTTTCTTTTGAGTTTTACAATAGAGTTCGATAATAAAAATATAGGTTTTTTTATTGTATTTTATTCTTTATTTTGTGCTCATGTTTTAGTACTATTTTTGTACTTGTTAATTTTAAGGTGAAATTGCTACTACTTTGTATTGTTATTAATGTATTTGGATTGTTGAAGAATTAATATTATTTCAGTTGTGTTTGGACAATTTTTGAATTACTAGTACTCTTGTTGCTCATGTTACAATTGGACTCTGGAAAATGATTGATCTCTTGATTATGGTTTGGCAGGAAACCAAAAAATTATAATTTATGTCCCTGTCAACTAATATTTCCAGTGAAATGGAGATGAAATGCTTTTGGATTTGTAGTATCAATTTTTGAGATTGCACAGGTCAAGAATTTTTCAAAATGAAACATTCTTCAAATATTAGTTGTGGCTAGAACGCAGAATTGGGTAGTATACTATATGTGAATTCTTCTTTTTTTTTACTTAAATCGAGTGAATTGTCTTCTCTTTTTTGCTTAAATCTGTATTGAGTTATCTTATAGGGTAAACCGATAACCGAACCGATAATGATCGATAACCGATTAATCAAAAACCGATAACTAATATCTTATCGGTTTGGTATCGATTTATCATATTTGTAAACTGATAATCGATATGCTAAACCGATAATATTCATAACCGAACTGACCCGACCGATGCCCACCCATAGTATGGAGGTCGAGGATTAAGGTAGAAGGTTAGTAGGTATTTATAGTGTTCACCGATAGTCTTAGTAGCATGCATGTCCCTTCATATTCATAGATTTTTATTACGTTATGTGGTTTTGTTCGCCTCAGGTATTGTATTCCCTGTTGCTATTATTTGGTACTACTTATCTTTTATCTCTCCCTTTTCTTTTCTCTTTCATCTTTCTTCCTTTCTTGCTTTCCTCTTCTTCTTCTTGCCCTTTCTGAGCCGAGGGTCCATTGGAAACAACCTCTCTACCTGCATTAGGTAGGGGTAAGGTCTGCGTACAGACTACCCTCCCCAGGCTCCACCTGTTGGGATCAAACTGGGTTTGTTATTGTTATTGTTGTGTTTTTCACTCACCAACCAAACAAGGGAAATTAAGTGATAAAACTATTATTTTTCCTGAAACAACATGGAAAATATTTTCCTTCACCAAACACCCTATATTCATTATATTTGACTAAGTTATAGGCAAGTTCTTTTTAAGTAGAATCCACAATCATAATTCGATTGAATAAAAAAATTTAAGCGAAAAGATTATCGTTCATAATAATTTCATGCTCCATAGTTCTCCATTCCTTACCCCCCTTTTCAGGTTATGTGAACTATTTTTTTTTTCGAGAGTCAAAAAATTATTATATCATATCATATCATATCATATCATTCATTCATAATAAATTATAAGTGTGAAAACTTTTAGGTGAAGTTATATTATTAAAATATTCTTCAAATATTCTTGAATGACAAAATTACCTCTACCTAAAATAAAATTAGTTTCCATTAATGTATATGTTAACGCTGCTATTATGTGAACTCGTGAATCAAAAAATGGAATTGACCATTTTATTAAATGGTAATGTAACAACAAATTTTTGCGTCGAGAAAATAAGTAATCAAGACTAGAAAATTATATGACAAATGTAGCATTTGATTTCAATAAGTGATGAGTGTTACAATCCATATAGTTTTCCTTTGGTTCTTCAAGAATATAAACTATCTTAATGAGCTTGATTTTGATTTGATTCAAGGGCTTATAAATCTTGGTCTTGAATCTCCATCTTGAACTTGAATTTGATCACGAATAAGTAATTTGATCTTGAACGCCTTGGTATTTGATTTGGCAGCGTTCTTGATCTTGAACTTGAACTTGTGGCTTGAGTGATTGAATGCTTGAATGTTTGAACTTGTAGCTTGTAAAGAAATCTACAGCCTTTGATCCACGAGCTATCTACTGCTTCTTGTTCTCACTTCTGGTGTCTTCTAGCTTTATGAAGATCTCTATTTATAGTTGTGGGGAGTGGTATGGCTCTGCGATTTGATTGGTCCGTTTGAACTGACCAATACCATCTAGATATTTGGAACAACTCTATTGGTTATTGATCTGACTTGGTATGCCACCCTCTATGACACATGACATGATTTCATTAGCTCATTTATTTATCTTGGATCACCACATTATTTGACACGTGGCATGATTTATTGGCTCGTTCTTTTTACTTGAATTTCCACATTACTTGACACGTGGCATGAGCTTGAGCTAATATCCATTTGGACCTTGGACTAATGAATTGGGCCTGTCATTTAATTTTTTGTCCAATTATATGGACTAACCTAACACACATATATTGAATTTGAACACTTAGCCCAATTTACTAGCCACAATATTTGTTTGGACTAATGTCTTGAGCTTAATATAGTCTCAATAATTTGTGATTTAAAGTCCAACAAGATTTGCATGCTTACAAATTCCCTCGACTTCAAAGCTTGTCACGTTTAGACTTGTAACGACCCGACTGATCATTTTGAGTTCTAGCATGCCGTTCGGCGGTCTGAGGCCTTGAATAACTTCTTTCCATGTTTTATGACTTGCACGCGTAGTTGGAATTGAATTTTGGAAAGCATAGAGTTAATTCGGAAGGAAAATTCTCAAAACGAAAGCTTTAAGTTGGAAGAGTTGGCCAATGTTTGACTTTGGAGTAAATGACCTCGAAATCGATATTTGAAGGTTCCAATAGGTTCGCATGATGATTTTGGACTTGGGCGTATGTTCGGGCTGAGTATTGGGTGGTCCGGGAGCATTTCAGCGCTTATTATAAAAAGTTGGCATTTTGAAAGTTTTAGAATTTTCTAAGTTTTATTTAAAGTGGACTTTGGTGTTATCGATGTCCATCTGGGGTTCCAGGCCTTGGAATGGGTTCGTATTGTTATTTGTGACTTGTACGTAAAGTTTGGCGACATTCTGGAATGTTTAGATATGATTCGGACCCATTCATCGAAGTTTAAATGTTTGAAAGTTGAAAGAATGATTTTGATTGCTAATTCGTGATTTTGATGTTATTTTTGGAATTTTTAGCATTTGAATAAGTTTGGATAAGGTATTGGGACTTGATGGTATGATTGGACAGGGTCTCGAGGGTCTCGGGTGTGTTTGAGGATGGTTTCGGACTAAGTTTGGATGAATGGATGTTGCTGGTTTGCTGGTGCTAGTTTTGTTCTTCGCGAACGTGGATGGAGAGTCACGATCCCGAAGAAGGTTTTGAGTTGGAGGCCTTGTTGTTCAACGGGTTTGCGATAAAGCAATCGTGTTCGTGAAGGTCTGGGGCAGTGGTGCTCCACATTCGCGATCGCATGGTCGCGTTCGTGTAAGAGAAGTTGGGCCGGGGAGTCTTGGCCTATGAGTTTGCGAGAATGGGGTCGCGTTCGCGATGGTCAGACCTGGTAAGGCATCGTGTTCATGAACCTATCAATACGAAGAAGGATTTGGGAGCAGAATCTAGTTATGCTTCGTGAACGCGAGGGTAAGGTCGCGTTCGCGAAGAAGGGCGTCTGGGCAGAATATACGTTTGCAAAATCGGGAGTTTGATCATTTAATCACATTTTTATCTCCTGGAGCCGATCTTGAGGCGATTTTGGAGGGATATTTCATTTACCTCCTGGGGGTAAGTGTTTCTTAATCACTTTTAATTATATTTCATGAACTCATATGGATTTTTTTAACATGAAGATTGATAGAAATTGTGGAATTTTGAAGAAAAACCTAGAATTGGTATTTTTGGATTTTGACTACGAAATTGGAAATGGAATTTGGAATAAGTTATATATTTGAGTTCGTAGTGTTATGGATAGTATTTTATCTTCGAAAATTTTCGGAACCCGGGCAGGTGAGCCCTGGGGTTGATTGTGACTTTTCGAGCGGAGTTGAGAATTGTTATGAATCGATTAATTATGAGTGCTGGAGTGTATTTTCATTAGTTTGTATGGTTTTTGGCTAGTTTTGAATTGATGGGAATCAATTTGAGGTATTAGAGAGGCGTTGACGCCGGTTATGGAGCTTCAAAGCGAGGTAAGTCTCTTGTCTAACCTTTTGAGGGGGAAACTACCCCTAGGTGATATAACTGTTATGTGCTACTAGTTGTGGGAACTACGTACGCATGAGGTGGCGAGAGTCCGTACGCAGCTAAATCATGTTTATGTTCGGGTAGACTTAAGACCTTATCATGTAATATTTGAATTATTTGAACTCAATTTGCTAGCTTAATTAATTTAATTTATAATTGAAATTGATTTGGGAATATATTAGGCCGAGCTTTATCACCCTAATTTCTTTGGCAAGATATTTGATAGACAGTAAAAAGTCATGTCTACTTTATGCTTCAGTACCTGTGTTGTAAGCACGTGACTCGTAACTCGATAAGTTTCCTCCTTTCCCGTGGATAGAGCCGACCGCCTCGACAGTATATTGAGATGCTTTTCTGGTTCGCGTCGGTTGACCCTCGGTAGTTTACGTACTACTCTAGATCGGGTCGTACGACCTCGACGTAATCGTGCGTGATACCGCTAGGAGTCCGAATATTCGTAAGATGCCTCTTTTATTGAGACCTTGCATTTATATGGTATTCCTTATTTGGTTGAGATTACGTTTGATACTTCTGCTCTGTTGAGATATAATATGAAATTTAAGAGATCCATATCCTCAAAAGAAATGTTGGAGGATTATGATAGTTACTATTTTTACCTCATTATTAGATGTGCTTCATATTTGTTTATGATTCATCGTATTGATTTATTACACCAATAGTAAGTGTCAATGTTGACCCCTCGTCACTACTTCTCCAGGGTTAGGCTAGATACTTACTGGGTATGCGTTGATTTACGTACTCACGCTACACTTCTGTACTAAACGTGCAGGATTTGACAAGTTCATTTGGTGGTCATCCTGGCGCGTAGGCGCAATTGCTGAGGGGACTTTATGGTGAGCTGTTTTCTATGTTGCACACTGCAACCCTTAGAGTCTACATCTTATTTATTTACTTTATATTTTCTATTTTATTTTCCATACAAATATTGTATTATTACTGAACTCTTTAGCAGATGTTTATGCACTTGTGACACCGAGTTTTGGGATGTTCTAGAATTTGTTTATGGTTTTGCTTAACATTGACACACTTCTACTTTATATTTTATTTAAATTGTATGTATCTACGATTTTTAATGCATTAATTTCTCTATCTAATAAATATTCATGATTTCAAAAATAATAAAATGAATAATTAAGTTAACAAAGAATGAGGTAGCAACGACAAACGCTCTCGATGCATGATAAGCTAGGTTTTGCTATCTTGCTCCATCAACCATGCCGCGTAAAAAATGGCAGGTAAACCCACCTCCGAGGCCAATTCCTCCACAAAATGACGTTACCCGACTGGTCACACCGAAATTAGGAGTACCACAGACGCTTAATCAGCTTCAATTAGCTCAATGGATTTCGGGAACAAGTTCGAGCGTAGTAAAGGAACAACTGGAACCTGAACTTGTAGCTCCAGAATTTATAGTTGAGGTTGTTGACACTCATGCAACAACTAGAAAATTGGACTTCTCCACTGGATCGAAAGGGACCCCTACAACTATGGCAGATGTAGTGAAAGGGAACCGATCGAAGCAACAAAGTATGAAACTAAGCTTTTTCCTTCGATAGTTAAAGATAGTTTGAAGATAGTCAAATTAAACCCAACTGAAATTAAGGAGAAATGTCAGAAATGGCAAACTACACTTATTGGGTATGTCGTAGCGGGAATCCCAGCTTTCAAAGACATGCTGAAATTTGTTTATGGGGTTTGTAAATCAATGGATACTCCAAGAGTGTTTCTACATGATGATGGATATTTTATATTCAGATTTGAGTCATTGGAGGAAAAAGCCTCAATTATGCATAATGTCCCTTACACATTCAACAACATGCCTATGGTACTCAAAGAATGGCAACCTGATTTTCAATTCGACAAGGAACCGATGCGAATCGTTCCTCTTTGGGTGGTGTTTCGTGGGCTTTCATTTTAGTATTGGACTGAGGAAAACTTAGGAAGAGTTGAAAGCTTCCTAGGTAAACCAATATGTAGTGACAAATTAACTGCACAAGAGGAAATGATTTCTTATGCTAGAGTGCTCGCCGAGATGGATATCACCCAGACCCTCCCGGATATATTGTTAATCGAAAAATCACATGGAAGCCTATGGGAGAAGTGTATTGAATACAAATGAAAACCAAAACTTTGACATGACTGCCACCAATTTGGGCCCTTCACTAGTGAATGGCAAAAAGTTGAGCAAGGCCAATCTGTTGCCAAAAGAAACAACAATAACAACAACAACAACAACAACAACAACAATAATAATAATAATAATAATAATAATAATAATAATAATAATAATAATAATAATAATAATAATAATAATAATAATAATAAGAAGAAGAAGAAGAAGAAGAAGAAGAAGAAAAAGAAGAAGAAGAAGAAGAAGAAGAATAAGAAGAAGAAGAAGAAGAAGAAGAAGAAGGTTAGGCTAGAATAGGTGGCCAAGAACAAGGAAGCTGGACAAAGTGAGACAGGATATGCACATTCTGAGAGAAGCCAGCAACAAGGCTACAACAAACAATGAAAAACATGAACCCCCAATCCACACTCAGATCAAGGATAGTTGGAAGCATGTTGTTGTATATCAAGCTTATGACCAGCAAGAAGATGAATCTGAGCCAGATTTTAATGTAAACTATGATGTGTTAAAGGCAATGAATTAGTTTGATCCTTTGAAGATACAAGAGGAGAAAATTCATAAGAAGGGTCCAAAAGGGGGAAACAATAAAATTTCAACACAGAAAGTGAAAGGTTTACTAAGGCAGAACAAGAGCTCAACCCCAAAGTACATCTGCCCCCATGATCATCTGCTCTTGGAATGTAAGAGGGCTTAACAAGCCCTTTAATCAAAAAGAACTCAAGAACTTTTTGCTTAAAAATAAAGTGGATATTATAGGTATTCTTGAGACCAGAGTTAAGTCGAATAAAGCTCATAGTATTCAAAAAAGATATGGTGTTGATTGGTTATTCTGCTCAAACTATACTCATGGCCCAAACACAAGAATCTGGATTGGATGGAAGGCCCATGGAGTTTATATAACTATATTGATGACCTCATCTCAGATGATATTTTGTTAGGTCACAGACAAAAATTTCTCTTTCTCGCGCAAGATATCGTTTGTGTATGGTTTAAACTCCATATAAAAAACAAGAGATCTATGGATGAAACTAAGGAACATCCATAATAGTATAGGTGTCCCTTGGCTCATCCTTGGTGATTTTAATACTCTACTCGATGTGGAGGATAAAATAAATGGAGAATCTGTCCATATGGATGAAACTTACGATTTTCAAGCTTGCATAGATGATATTGGGTTGGGACAAGTCACTAGAAGAGGTTGTCAATATTCATGGTGTAATAAAAGGGATATGACTGATAGAATTTATAGTTACATAAGTGGGTGTTTGTAATGCTGAGTGGTTCCATCAATTTAGTAACATAGAGGTGTCTACATGAATCCTGAGCACTCTAATCGTTGTCACGACCCAAAATACATAAAAGGTCGTGATGGCGCCAGACACTACTGTTAGGCAAGCCAACACTAATTAGTTAATTAAATTCTCATTTTAGCATTTCTGAAAACATAAATTTCCCTCAATTTAACTAGTAACAAGTGAACTTTAAGGAATAACATTAACGTTTTCCAATTTCAATACTAAATATCCCATAATCATCCCAGAACCCGGTATCATAAGTGCATGAACAATTACTAGGAAGTAAAAATAAAATACAATAACTGTCCGGAATAAAAATTTGGACAAAAAAGAAGATACAAGTACACTGAAGAAGACTCTGCTGGCCGCGGATCGTCTCATAAGATGCAACTCACCTAGGTACCCATATCAACCACGTCGCTGCGCCCACAAGACCACTATCCATACTTGTACAACAAAATGTACATCAAGTTTAGTATGAGTACGAAAACAACGCGTACCCAGTAAGTATCCCGTCTAACCTCGAAGAAGTAGTGACGAGAGGTCGACTCCGACACTTACTATGGCCAACAATAACATACCGATAATATGATAAATTATAAATTTTATAAGGCGACTGTAAACTCAATAACATGAAGCAGGTAAATGATTCTTTTGATAATAGGAGGTTTCCAAATTCATTTTTCATCATTTATCAATTTATCTCAGGACAAGGAGGCAATATCATTATTTATAAGCTTCAAGGAAAGCATTACAAGCATGCTCAAATCATGCAGAGGTCGTACGGTCTGATTCAAAATAATATTTAAACTGTGTATTGTCGGAGGGTCGAACGACGCGAATCATAGATGCATCTATTTAATCTGCCGAGGTGTTCGACCCATTCCACAAAAGGAAAACACATTCAAAAAGTAAATCAAGAATTCATCAAGGAGCTATTTTACAAGGAAATGGCTGTTGATACCCAATTTTTCCCAAAAAAATATTTTAAATTGCATATATACCTTCAAAATCATGCATTAATAGCAATTGGTATTTTTTCCATAATTTTCCTACATTTTTATTAATTTGTCCAGTATTTTATTCCAAATAAATAATTACAAATTGTATCACAAATAATTTCAAAAATATTTCTTGATTTAATTTATTATTTATGGTCCTATTAAGGCCAAATTATTTCATAAATAGCCAATTTGGCACCTTTTGGCTATAATTGCAATTATAGCCCACACATATAATTTTGTACTATTTTTTTACTAGAAATTAGTCTTTCGTATTTTAAAACACTAAATAATCATTTTAAAACTATTTCTATGCATGAAATTCAATTTTATAATTATTAGCTATTTTATAAATTGTTTTAACTAATTTCGATTGAGTATTTAATAAATAGCCTATTCTATTTCAATTTTAGCCTAAATTAAACCAGCCCAAACACCTAATTATACCTGGACCAAATACCCAATCCCAATCCCAATCCCTAAATCTACCCGACCCAATACTGATTAAATCTTGGTCGTTGATCAATTTTGATCAACGGTCCAGATTCTTTCTTACCTTAATTAACCTAAACGACCTACCCGAAACCCCCTCATTCTCTCATCCTCACCCGTCGTCACACTCCTCTCATTCTCTCTCAAGCTCCCTCTGCCCTAACCATGGCTTCCACCCGCTGTTGCTTGCTTGCCGTTGATTATGGTGGTTCACTACCGCTCCTAGACCTAATGGCTCCCCTCCCATGAATGGATTCTTGCTACCCTGAGGTCATCAACGGACCAGTGGCCGTTCACTTACCCCATGGGCCAGTTCTCACCATTCTCAGGCCACCATGGCTCGATTGAGTAAGATCTTTCTATTTTCCGGCTAAACCTATGTGTTTCTAAGCCGGTCTTTCTATTTTTGGGTTATTTTCTAGAAAACCCTAATCTCTTCTCCTGTATCTCTTAGATTTGTAACAGATCTGAGGTTTCTGAACTATTTTTACTCGCTTTCTATGAAAACCTTCTGATTTTTGAAGCGTCTCTTCATCTTCATAACTAGGGTTTGTGAAACTTTTTCTCCAAAACAATACTCTCTGATTTTAAGTGTTATTTTCATTGTGTTCAAACGATTTTTGTTAAATATCCTTTTAATCCTAATTTGTTATGTTAAAACCCCTGTTTTAACACTATGTTATAATTTCCGAGTTCATCCTTGCTTGTCGATTTTGCTATGTGTGTGTTCGATTCTCATGAGTATGCCTCGACTAATTAGAGTGTTTTCTGATTTCTACCCTTAGGGTTTCCAATTTGGTTCTGTTTGCTTACACTCTGTTTATTTGCTTATTTAGGGGAGTCTATATTGTTTCCCTTAATATTACTACTATTTTCGATTCTTTGAATCCTTAATTTCCTGTGTTAATATCCTTTACTGATTTCCGACCTTTAAATTATTGTCTTTCCTTATTATGTGGTTGACTATACTGTTATTCCCTTAATTAGAACCTTATGTACCTAGCCCTAATTGCTTACTCTATACCTACTATGTTTGAATCATTTCCTTAATTGTTATACTCCAACTATATATGATTTGTTTTTTTATTTGTTACATGTTCTTTACCGTTTGAAATGACTCCCTTAACTAAAGGAAGACTGGGACTGATTTTATTCTTAATTGATTCCGAGTTCTATAATTATTAAACAATCTGATTCATACCTTATTTACCTAGCTTTCAAACTACTATATATATTTCTCTCTTCTACTCACACTAAACAAGTCTTCTAGACACGAACTCACTAGTTCACAACTCTCCTACACTTAAAAACTTTATGCTATTTCTTGTTACTTACTACTGTTACTAAAATTAGCCGGCTGCAAGCCAAGGCTAATTGTTGCACTCTATTGTTCTTCACTTTGTACCTACTCTCTTTAACTGGTATATTCTGATTTCAATTCAAATTCCAAAAATCAATGTGTTTCTTCTACTGCTTCAGTTTATCATTTTACTAATCCATTTCTGTCTATTGTTTGGCTTTCCAACATGTGGTTAACTTGTTTTACTTAGTATACTAGTTATGTCCTAACCCTTTTAGGATCAACATGTTTATGAACCTGTAGTCTGTCTAAATTTGACTCTACTCTGTTTCTGAATGTTTGTTTACTTGCTACTTAGTTTCTGGTATGCACATGTTTGCAAAGTAATCGGTTACCCTAAGTTGTTTTGATTCTATGCTTAATCATGTCCTCCATTGCCTGTTCTGTAGTTCATGCATCTATATGTATTATTAGCTATCTCCTAATCCCATGAACCCCCTACAAGAACTTCTATGCTTCTGTCTGTTATGTGTTCACTATTATGCTCTATGTGTCCCCAAACTCCCATTGCCCCTGTGTGAAAGACTGTCGTTTGAAGTGATTCTGATCCTGTTTACTTTGAGTTACTTTGCTGTTTGTTTGGTTCCTCAAGTGTTTACACTATTCTTACCTAACTTATTTCACTACTAAACACCTCTTATATTTTGTATAAAACTTCCACTGAGTCCTTTTCAAACTGTTTTCATATCAAAATATTTTCAAAACTATGTCAAGCACTCTCACTCTACTCTTAGGTCCTTAGGTTCTGCCCCTCCAGTGTGTGACTGCCTTGGGATTCTTGTGAGATCCTTCTGAACTATGATGCACTGGGGTTGGCTCTTCCACACTGCACTTACTCAGTTCTGGTTATGAAATCTGGGTGTGAGCACTGCCCGGGATCCTTGAGGTCCTTAGGGAACTCTGACACACCCGGACATGAGAAAGGCTATGAAACTTTGACACTTGAAGGCATGAACATCTTGTACATTTGGGCTTCTTCAGGCTCCCTATAGTTTAACTTCTTCTTTTTCTTTATCTATTTATGTAATTTATTCAGCTGATTTGTAATAATTATTTTGTAAACAGATATTGGGGATGACTAGTGAAATAGGGAGGGTAGCTATGTAATTCTATCATTGGGTAGAAAGCATGTCTTAGGCTATGCATTACTTCTATCTGCATTAGAGTCCATGTTTTATTCATACAAGCCATGCCAAGCATGCACTAAATATCATGTCCCTATGATCTCATGTCTACTGTTTTAGCATCTCATCCACGTTTTATGTCTGTCACTTAGAAATCCTGCTCCTAGGACAATAAACAACGTTAACATAAAAGTTGTTACTCTTGTGCCTTCAGAAATCATGTCTCAATCATACTGTAACTCTTTGTGCATTTTAGAAATCATGCTTTTAGGAGTTCTGTGCATTCTGAAATTGTGTGTCAACAATTCTGCATTTGCATATTAGATACCATGCTCTAGGATTCTGTTTTCATATGTTTAACCACACCTAGTTTAACTGCTGATTCATGAAAAGGTATAAAACAATCTCATATATGATCATCATGTCCTTTTAATAGAAACTGGTAACAATCTCTGCACTCTTAGATTTACACCACTTAGAACAACATGCTTTAGGTAAAGCAACCTCTGAACTATTTAATAACTCTGGTAACTATTATCCTGCACAGTCCCATGCCTAGGCAAGCCTTAGGTGATTAGTCTTTACAAGACTGGAAAGCTGTTTGATTATATTTAATGCTTAAAGACTCACATGTTTAAAATCAGTAGGCAAACTGATTAGGGCCCTACTATTAAATCTATGAAACATAGTTGCATATTTCTTTGCGTTGATATTCAATTAGATATCCTGTCTTAGGATCCTGCCTAATAAAACTGCCTTTTGTTTGAGACGTGCTGCTTATGTGCATTATGTGTGGATGTAAATATGGGCCTCTTAACTGCTTTTCCTACATTTATTTGTTAAGTCCTATTTGTTCTTGCATGTCGCCTAGAATTTTCTCCTTTTTAAAAACCATATGGGTCTGTCTAGAACTGCCTATATCTTGAGGTCCTAAATTCCTCCAGGACCACAAGTAAGGGACGTGTAACATCATGCTTAGAGTTTGTTAAATAAAACTCTCTTAATAACCTCTAAGGGGTGAGATAAAGGGTAGATATGGATATGATGACCGGTGCGCTAATGCCATGTGTATCCCCTTTTTGAGGAGTGATTACCGAGCATTGCATTGATGTGATCCTATAGGATAAACAACATAGGACCTCCCCTATCCCTTACATATGTGTGCTCAAACTGTAAATCTTTTGAAACTTTATCACGCATGTGTGCTTAAACTGTGAATCTTTTCAAACCTTTATTTGTTTACGTGTACATGCTTTAATTGCTTATTTGCTACTTGCTCAAATTCACAAAGTCTGTTTGGCCGGGAACCACAATTGTGGACTCTGAGGGGTTCCTAACACCTTCCCCTTGGAGTAATCTCAAGCCCTTACCCAATCTCTGGTTATTCAACTTGTGTTGTAAGTGACCCTTAATAGGTGCCCTAACGCACCTTAATTCGTTAGGTGGCGACTCTTCAAATCCTTACATCCCTTATCCCAAAAGGAAATGATTTATCCCAATAATGTCAAAAACCCCGACTGATCCGAAAGGAGCGGAAAAAAGGGGCGCGACAACATGGCGACTCTGCTGGGGATTTCTAGGATTTTACCATTTGAAACTGCTTTGTGAATTTGTCTTTACTTTGCTAATATCTACACCCTTTCCCTTTCCCCTTATGTGCAATTTAATTGTCTATTTCTTCCAAGTATTGATTTTTCCAAGAACAAAACTGACATGTTTCTTTGTTTCCCTTTGTCACCGCTTTAAATTATAACTGCTGTATTTACCGCTTTCATAACGTGCAAATACATGACAACATGCTTTTTATTGCTGCATAATCATGCTCAACATCATATTCCACTCGTGCCTATACAAATCCTATAGCAACTCTTGATGAATGGTTTCGCTCTTCCTACTTATATCACCCCATAAATTCGGAAAGGCTTATTTGCGGTAAAACTAGTCGATCAGCAGTGCAGTCGATGGTTCCGTGCCTTCCCCCCTGAGTTGTCCGCTCAAGGGTACCAGTCTAAAACCCCATAGAAAACCTTACTCTGTTATACTGTGCATGCATCATGGTCAAACCTAGCCGGATTAATGTGTCGTCCGCACAATAACCCTTTAAGATAGCCTTGTCCAAAGTCCGCTTGGGTTTTCATAATCCCAATGGACACAATCACGCATGTGCATTTATTTGGAGAACTAAATGCTTGTATGCTAATCATAAATGTATAATAGTCGAGTCTGGCGGGGGTAAGGGCCTACTATTTTTGTCTTGCAAAAAATGAGGCACGAGGTCCCCAGATTCGGTATGGTTAGCAATTTCCCTCCAATGATCCTGAACTGGTGGGAGGGTATTACCTCCAGTGATAAGGACATCCAATCGAACAAGATGTTGATTGAGGCCGCCACCTTGTTTTGGGATAGTGAAAGAGCTGTATTCCGCTTTGGGAATATTGAGATGACACCGCTGTTAGAAGAGATATGAGGGCTAGCTGGGTTAGTTTTGGAGACCCGTGGGTTGTTGGTGCCTGAGAATCGCATAAGCAAAGGCTTTCTGAAAATGATGGGGTTGAAGAAGAACGCTAAGTTAGAATGTCTGAAACAATCATACATACCCTTCGAGTACCTATATGAAAGATACGGTCACAACAAATCATACCGTACTTATCATGACGAATTTGCCATCACCTCTCTGGGTCATATCCACCGTAGGGTATTCGTATTCATTGTATGTTTTCTGGGACTGATAGTGTTTCCAACCAAGAGGGAAAGGATTCACACTAGGTTAGCCATGGTAACCAAGGCCTTGATGGAGGGGATCGATGTGCAAGCCTTCATCATTGTCCTGATGATCATATCAGACATTTGTCGAGCCTTGGAACGTTGTCAAAGAGGAGTTAAGCATTTCGAGGGTTGCAATTTGTTGCTACAACTATGGCTCTTAGAACATCTCCAAAAGGGCCAATACCACTAAGAACTTCCGGGAAGGGCTTGGAATGACCATATTGCTTTCCATCACCCCAAGTGGATGACATATATTCCCGACAGATTTGCTCATCCAGAGACTGCCAAGGAGTGGGTAGAGTTCTTTGATAACCTAACTGAGGATCAAGTATAGTGGATGTTCGAGTGGTTCCCGCTGAACGAATTCATCATCTGATCCAGGGATGAACCACACCTAGTGCTGATCGGGTTGAGAGGTATATATCCTTGTTTAACCAAAGAATTAGATCCTTTGCTTAAAGCTATTTTTAGGAATGAACACGGGCTTCTGATAATCAAGGAAATAAAAAGAACTAAAAAGAAGTAAGTAAATAGACAATAATATGATGCACAGAAAAGTAAAGAGTATTGTATTCGTAGTTCAGATGACTTTACAAGTGATACTTTATTCCCTTATATAGGGAATTTCCTTAATATAACGTCTATTTCTTGAAATGATGGAACATTAATGACTAATCATTACATTAATGTAATGTTACAAAGAATAACCATAACTGTTGCGTGAAGGTTGTGTAACGTGTAGGTCATTAATTGAAGATTTATGAATCTGCCCGTAGCTCTGTCCGGATTCATTCTAACCGTGTCTCTTCCTTGTCTCAATCAAGTTGAGTTTCTCGTAGCTGATTACCCCGTAGGTTTATTGAGTTGTGGCTCTTTGCTCCGTTCCTCTTTGTAGAATCATGTCCAGCAGTCATGTTTTCCTTGGTCCACGTAACCGGCTGAGTCATCAAGAATTATCATATGTATGAAACTCTTTTTTACCAAACAGATAGTCCCCCCACTTACCATTTATTTATCGATTAATATTTGGTAAGTGGATACGCATTTATGGCAGGAATATTTTGCCGCAGCTTTACCTCAAAACATTGTATCCTTCTCTGAACATAGGCGTCTCTTTTCACTTCCATTTAATGCTCTAGCCACGTGTTCCCTCCGGATTGGTTCTGCTGTTACTCGGCGCCTTTTAGGGCTTTTTGCGGTTGCATCAGTCACGAAGTGACACCTTCAATTATGACTTTCTCATCATTGTTTTTTCCCATGTTTGACGGTTGTCTTCAAGTATAAATACCTCTTTTCCTTTCTTTACTTTCACGAAACACTTCTAACTTGTTTTTTTATTTGTAAAGAATTTTTCCCTTGTCTTCGTAAACATGTCTTCTTTGAACCAGCCTAAAAGAGTGATAGATGTCAAGGATTTGACCCCTTCTTCTGCTCCGACTCGGAGGTGGAGAGGTGGTAGACTGAGGAGTTTAGGTTCTACTCCTTCGAGAGGCTCTTCTTCTTCTCAGATTACTTCCCCTCCTTCTGCTAGGTCTTTAGTTTCTCCAAGAGCTAGGGCTTCCAGGTCTTCGTCTAGGGGTAGAGAACATCACGAACCCTTACGCGAACCACGAATTGATGAAATCATTCCTGCTGAGTTTACCTTCAGTAGGGATAGTCAAGCCCTTGTAGATGAGACGTTATCCCTTGATAATGCCGATAGGTATCCTACCCTTATCACCGAAGGTTTGATTCCCCTTGTTCGCAGGGAATGTTCTTGTAAGTCTGATTTTCCTATCATTATTCCGAATAGCAACCAAAGAATAACGTCTTACAAGATGGGATATTCTTTCGTTTATACCTACCCTTTTACTTTAGGGTTTAAATCTCCTATTGATTCAGTCATCATCGAATTATGTCGTTTCTTCAAAATTTGCTTAGGACAAGTCGTCCCTCTTGTGTGGCGGGTTATTGCGTGTCTCCGGTGTTTAGCTACTTTAGCCTCGGTTCCTTTCACCTTTAATCACCTCATTCATCTTTATTCTCCTGCCTTATTTCGTCAAGGGATTTTTACTCTGGCTGCCAAGAGTAAAAGAGTGCGGGTAACCCCTGAAGACGATAAGGATAAAGGTTGGTACCTTCGGTACGTTGCTGCGCCCACTGCTGGTTTAGTGGGTGAAGAAAATCTTCCTTTCCCCGATAAGTGGAATCGTGCACGTGAGTACATTTTAGCTCACATTTGTTATTTTTCTTCTTTTTACTTTAAGTGTTTTATTAACACCGTAGTTGTTTCTTCCTTTTTTAGCAATCTTGGGTACTGTTGAGAATGTCTCCGGTATCCGTGATTGGGTAGAAAAGTTATTGTCGATTGCTCCGTTGGAGGAAAGGTCTTGGAAGTACTTCTCCGGGAAGTACGGTTGGAAAGTGAAAACTCATGGTAAGTGAAGCTTTTTCGTTTCTTTCCTTGCTCGAATCTCTTTCTCATTTTAACCCTTTATTTTTTATAGGGTTTCCTATCCGTGGAGTGTCTGCTGCGTCTGTTTCCAAAATGTCCCTGGATCAGGCCCAGGAAATTATTTCAGGATCTTCGTCTTCTAAGAGAAAGGCTGGTGGAACTAGGACCTCGGAAGAGGAGGAGGAAGAGGAGGGCACTTTGGTGCATAGGTCGCGTAGAAGGAGGGTGATTTCAGACGATGAGTCTACACCCGTGGTTGTGCCTCCCGTACCTGAAGTCGGACCTTCTACCTTCGAGGATGTTTGTCCCTCTCCTGTGCGTGATTCTCTGGATCACTTGTTCCGTGAAGGCTTTGGCTCTGATGTTAATGAAGCTCCCTTGGCTGTTTTTCCTCCCTCTTTTAGTAGAACTCCTTCATCTGTTCCTGTTATTTCCTCTGCTCCCTTGGTTATTACTGCTCCCGTTGCTGCTTTGCCTGTGGCTTTTTCAGCTCCTCAGACTTCATTGCCTGTGGCTTCTTCATCACAGCCTGCTTCCGTGCCTCCTCCTGTTAGAGAAGTAGGGTCTTCCAGCAGAGAGATGAGGCAGGTGCTAATCGAAGTCCCGGCTACTGGGACCCTTTTTAATAAATCCGGCCAGCTTGATGTGTGGCTGAAGCCCTTGATAGGCCCAACAGAGAGGACCAAGATAGATAGCCACAATTCTCTTACCTGGGCTAATGAGATCGTGCATTCCTCTTTGAAGGTAAAGTGCATTCTTTTGCATTTCATTCTTGTACATGTAATTGCCGTATCTAATTGATTTCCATTTTGTAGATCAATCTTATAGGCACAGAGCTCATGAGGAGGGTTTCTAATGCGGAGCAGGAAATAAAAGAGTGGCAAGCTGAAGCGGGTAATTGGAAGGGGCAATATGACAACCTGAGGCTCGACATAGAAGCCTTAGAAGAAGAAAAACGCACCTTGGAGTGGTAGATGAGAGTCATGGCAGCGGAGTTGGCAGTGGATAAGGCTTCTTCTAACCAGGCGGACAAAGACAAGAGCATCCTTGAGTCTTCATTTGCTGAACAGTTGTCCCGTGCCTCAGAAGAAGCTAGGAGTTTAAAAGCCTTGCTGAAGCAGAAAGAAGAGTACTCAGGCGAGCTTGTGCAGTCTCTGACTCAGACCCAGGAGGATCTTCGCAATGCCTTGGACAAAATTCAATTCCTGGAGAGGTCTGTTGCACCTGTAAGGGCCGCCAAAGATGCTGTTGAGGCTGAGAGGGATGGGCTGAGAGCTGTGATCATGATATGGGAGAGTGATTACGAAGCTCTTGAGGAAGCGACATCTGTCGATGTTAGTTGGGCGTACATGAATTCTCGCCTCGACACGTTGACAGAAATGAGTCAAGATGGTTTCAACCTTAATGCTGAAATAGTTAAAACCAAAGAAGCCATGGAGAAGGCTCAACAAGGTCAGAATCTCTCTTCACCTGAAGGTGAGGCTCCTGCTGCTCAAGTCCCCTCGTCCCAAGCTGCTCCTGCTCCCTCTGCCAGTGAAGAAGTTGATCCCCCTTCTAAGGACAANTCTTTAAAGTCCCCAACTGACAACTTAGGGGCATCCCAATGTACAAAACTATATGCGGCTAAGTATTAGTTAATACTTAGTTTTTACTTAGCCGCTTTAATATATGCAAGTATGACTTTTTTGCTTTGAGTTTTTGTTTCACTCTTTTTAAGTCTTTTGCATGCTTGATTTTTGAGGTTTCTGTTTTACCTCTGAGTTTTTGCATAAGTATGCTGAAATTTCTCATACCCTTTTATAGTAGGTACGGTGTTGCATATAAAATGCGTGCCTTTTTGTAGTAGGCATTTGTTTATAAAAGAGGGCCCTTTTTTATTGACACTTAATGAAGAAGACGTCACAACTTCATAATGGTGTAATAATGCAATAGAGTAATAGGAATTTTTTCACATGTTTAAGAATGTTTCTGAAGAAAGTTTTTTTTATACTTTCACTATATTTTACATGTGTTTGGTTATCGTCTACAACTCATGTTGCAACTGTTTTCTTTTAACAGATTTGATATACACTTGTATTTTGTAACTGTTTTTCGTATGCAACCGTTTTTTCGAGTTAGTACAAGAGAATAACTATTTTTCGTTTGTAACAGTTTTTACAAAAGTTGTTTTTTTTAACCCATAACTGTTTTTGTTGATAACAGTTTTCAATAATCACGAGGGAAATGCTTTTCCATTCGTAACTATTTTATTTGATAACAATTTTTCAAATAAGTACAAGGATTTTGATCTTTCATCCGTAACTGTTTTATTTGGTAACAGTTTTCTATATGAGTACAAAGATTTCGTAACTATTTTCGGTTACAACAGTTTTTGAATGAGTACAATGATGATGATCTTTTATCCACAACTGTTTTTGGTTACAACAGTTTTCTTTTGAATAAATACAAAGATGTGCATTTCTTCCTCGTAGCTAATATTTTGCCTTTTAACCTGAACATGTTCGAAGGTTTTCTGGATCATGCTTTGTGTTTGAGTCTTTGGCTCTTTCGATTTTGCTCGTATCACTTGACTTGTTGGGTAGATGGATCTTTAGGCTCGAGCTTTGACTTTTTGATAGTCTTCTTTGCTTCGTCTTAGCCTTCCTACTGTATAGTCCCTCAAGTATTTGAGCTTTGAAGAATGAAATCTCGAGCACTTGACTATTCCTTCCTTGTGGTCCTTTTCCAAAAAAGGAAAAACATACGGGACTCGAAGGTATATAGTTTTTAGATGATGACTGCTTAACCCTTTAAAACGTCCATCAGAAAGTGTAACCCTAGACTGGAAATTCAATCACTTCCTCGCGTATTTGCAGGTCTAATATCATCATCTGGTTATGGGTTAGCTTTATGCCTATCATCTAAAAAGGTTAGTAAAATTTTAAATGTTCAAAATAAAATTGAACGTGTGATACCTGACCGGGGGTATTCCTTTTTCTTAGAAGTAGTAATTCTTCAAATGGATGGCATTCCAGCTTGTTGGTAGGATTCTGCCGTCCATAGCTTCCAGCTCATAAGCGCCCTTCCCAACAATGACTTGGACTTTGTAGGGTCCTTCCCAGTTTAGACTTAGCTTTCCTGCACCTACTTCTTTCGTTGATTGAAAGATTTTTTTAAGAACAAAGTCCCCAATCTTGAAGTATCTGAGGCGAGCTTTACAGTTGTAATAACGCTCTATGATTTGTTTCTGAGCTGCTATCCGTATTAATGCGACTTATCTTCTTTGTTCGAGTAAGTCCAGATTAATGCTCAACTCATCGATGTTTTCATCCTCCGTGGCTGTTGTAAACCTTATGCTTGGTTCGCCAATATCCAGGGGTATTAAGGCTTCTGAGCCATAGACAAGTGCAAACGCAGTTTCTCCCTTGGTTGTTTTTGAAGTCGTTATGTATGCCCATAATACCGCTGGTAACTCATCATGCCAATTTTCTTTGGCTTTTTCTAGCCGCTTTTTTAGATTGTTGATGATGACTTTATTCATTGACTTAGCTTGACCGTTAGCCACGAGGTGCTATGGCGTTGAAGTAATCCGTTTGATTTTCCAGCTTTCGAAGAATTTCGTGATTTGCGAGCTTATGAATTGTGGGCCATTATCACACACGATCTCCTTCGGTATTCCAAAGCGGCATATTATGTTTGGCCATGAGAAACTTTTAACTTCCTTTTCTCGCACCTATTTGAAAGCTTCTGCCTCTACCCATTTTGTAAAATAGTCGGTTAGCACGAGTAAAAACCGTATATGTCCTTTAGTTGTGGGAAGAGGTCCCACTATGTCCATACCCCACTTCATGAAGGGCCATGGGGATTTATTGTATGCAATAATTCCGCGGGTCGATGCATGTTATTGGAAAACCTTTGACATCTGTCGCATTTGGATATGAAGTTCTCAGCTTCTTCTTCCATCTTAGGCCAATAGTACCCAGCTCTGATTAGGGTTTTTACCAAGGATCTCGCCCCTGCGTGATTTCCACAGTGTTCTTCATGGACTTCTTTCATCACAAAACTCCGTTTGGTTAGGTCCGAGGCATTTTGCTAGGGAACCTCCGAACATCTTGCGATATAATGAGTTGCGAATGAGGCAGTACCGTGCAGCTTTGCGGCGAAGTGCTTAGCTGCTTTTTTGTCTTCAGGTACGGTGCCATTCTGCAAAAAATTAAGATTTCGTTTCTCCAATCCCAGGTTAAATTGTTGAAAGTTACCTCATTTCTGTCTTGGTCGATCGCTGAATGGAATAGATGAACGACAATTGCATTGTCTTTGTTTGTTACTTTCGTGACTGCTGCGAGGTTCTAATGCATCTGCTTCTCCATTTTCCTCTCTAGGTATTTGTATTACCTTCCACGTTTTGAATTGTCTCACGAGTTCTCGTGCCTTTTCCAGATACTGTTGCATCCGAGTCTCTCGAGCGATGTAAGTCCCCTGCATTTGATTTACCACCACCTGGGAGTCACTTTTTATTGTGATTTGCTCGATTGAGAGTTCCCGTGCCAGTTCTAGTCCTGCAATAACATCTTCACACTCTGCTTCATTGTTAGTTATAGGATAACATTTGATAGCTTGTCGTGTCTTTTCACCTGTGGGTGATATTAAGACTATGCCTAAATCGGCACCTTTTATATTGGAAGAACCATCGGTAAATAGGGTCCATAGACCCGAATTAGTATCGTTAAAGAGTTGTAACTCTTTTTCCACTTCAGGGACAATGCTATTACTAAAGTCAGCGACAAAATCAGCTAAAATTTGAGACTTTATTGCAGTCCTAGGCTGATATATTATATCATGCTCGCTTAACTCTATGGCCCATTTAGCCAATCTTCCTGATAGTTCTTGTTTATGCAATATATTCCTTAATGGATATGAAGTCACAACAGTGATTGGATGACATTGAAAATATGGTCGTAATTGTCTAGATGCCATTATTAAAGCTAAGGCTAACTTTTCTAGATGTGGGTATCTGGTTTCAGCATCTAGTAATGTTTTGCTTACATAATAAATAGGAGATTGTTTACCTTTATCTTCCCTTACCAATACTGCACTTATAGCAATTTCTGCGACAACAAGATAGACGTACAACCTCTCCCCTTCCTTCGGCTTTGATAGCAGCAGGGGTTTTGATAGATAAGCTTTCAGATCTTTGAGAGCCTGTTAACATTCTTCAGTCCATTCGAATTGATCTTGCTTTTTGAGGACTGAAAAGAATTTAAAACTTTTCCCGGAAGACCTGGAAATAAATCTTCTCAAAGCTGCAATTCTTCCCGTTAGTCTTTGAACTTCTTTTTTATTTGTTAGTAAATCAGGTATTTCTTCTATAGCTTTAATTTGAGCAGGATTTACCTATATTCCCCTGTTTGATACAAGGAAACCCAAAAATTTACCTGATTCTACGCCAAAAGCGAATTTTTCTGGATTCAGCTTCATATTATACCTGCGTAAAATTTCAAAGGTAATAGAGAGGTGCTGGAAATGGTCTTCCGCCCGTGTTGATTTTACCAGCATATCATCTATGTAAACTTCCATCATTTTTTCCAGATGTTCCTGGAACATCTTGGTCATTAGCCTTTGATAGGTGGCTCCATCGTTTTTAAGACAAAAGGCATGACTTTATAACAATAAGTCCCCCTGTTCGTAATAAAGGAGGTTTTTTCCTCGTCCGAGGGATCCATTTTTAATCTGATTATAACCAGAATACGCATCTGGAAAGCTTAAAAATTCATGACCTGCGGTGACATCAATCATTTGATCTATATGTGGTAATGGGAACGAATCTTTGGGGCATGCTTTATTTAAGTCAGTATAATCTACGCATAATCTCCATTTGCCATGCTTTTTAGGTACTACCATAGTGTTAGCTAGCCAGTTAGGGTACGTTACCTCTCATATTGAACCAATTTTGAAGAGTTTCTATACCTCTTCGTCAATCACTTGGTTCTTGAATGGTCCTTGCTTTCTTTTCTTCTCTTCGACTGGGGCTCAGCCTCGTGCCTATATGCACTTTTTGTTCAAACAATGGAACAACTTCGAGCTCTTCCGTAGTTGTTTTGATGTGCTCGTCTTCCTCCGATTCTTGGATGACGTCCGGTCTGTAGTCCACGTCCGTGTGATTCAACGCATCTTCCGTGGTGACTTGATTCACCTTCTCGTGGATATCTCCATTCGTATCTGTTTGAACACTTACTTCTATCGTACCTGTTTGTTCAGTAACTTTTTCCGTACCTGTTTGGCCGGTAACATCTGTCTGGGAGATTTCCCTATCTTTCGGTTCTTCCGTCTCTACTTTTTTGTTATAATGCACCACAAAATTTATATTTCTAGAGGTCTGCTGATCACCTCTAATCTGTCTGACTCCCCATTCTGAAGGGAATTTAATTACCTGATGTAAGGTGGATGGTACTGCTTTCATGTCGTGGATCCAGGGCCTTCCCATGATTACGTTATAAGCCATGTCAGTATCAACAACTTGGAATTTGGTGTTTTTAATTACTCCCTCGGCATAAGTGCTAAGTTCGATTTCTCCTTTGGTTATCATTGTAGAGTTGTCAAACCCTGATATGGATCGTGCCTTTGGATCACCTGATTTCCCAGGAGCATTTCTTCCACGACTCTTAGCAATATGATGTTAACTGAACTACCTGGATCAATCAAAACTCTTTTAACGTTAGTGTCATGAATGAGTAAAGATATTACCAGAGCATCAGTGTGGGGGAGAATTAGTCCGCCGAAATCTGAATCATCAAAGGTTATATCATCTGCGTCTTGATTTTCTCGAACCCGCTTTCCGTGTGTAATTGTGATTTTCGAGGTTACTTTGTAAACTATTCTGTTTACTTCCTCTCCTCCATGTATCACGTTGACGGTTTTTTTTGGAGATGGAGGCTTCGGGGGCTCCTGCATGTTCTTCATGTATGCCTGCTTACCTTTATCACTAAACAATTCTGTTAAATAGCCCTGTTTCAATAATTGTTCTATTTCACCTTGTAAAAACCTGCAATCCGCAGTCTTGTGTCCATGATCATTATGGAATTCGCACTAGAAATCTGGATTCCTTTTATTTGGGTTTGACCTCATTTCTTTAGGCCATCGAACCTTATCTCCCATGTTTCTTAATATTGAAACTAGTTCAGGGGTACTTACATTGAAGGTGTGATCCCCAATTCGTGCATTACCTCTGTGTTGTTCATCTCGATACTTTTTGGATCTAGATGAGGATGAGCTCGTATCTCTGCTCGATGGTCTATATTCTGACCTAACATTTTTTTAACCTGGGACGAGTCTCTCGTCCCGAGGGTCCCATGTAAGGATCGTACCTATTATTACCTGATTTCATGTTTGATTCGGAACATATGGATCTGGTATGATCTTCATCCCTTGAACGAGAAATGGTATCTTCCTCTATCCGAAGTTTAGTACTGTACCTGTTATAAACTTCATTTCATGTTGTAGCTGGGAACTCTCTCAAGCTTTCCTTGAGTCTTCTCGTGGCTTCTAAGCTTTTGTCATTTAGATTGCTCGCAAATGACATGGCTGCTCAATTATCATGCACCCTTGGTAGTTGCATTCTTTCTCGTTGGAATCTGTCTACAAATTCACGGAGTAGTTCCGTGTCTCCTTGCTTTATTTTAAATATGTCTTCCATTCTTTTCTCGACCTTTTGTGCACCAGAGTGTGCTTTTATGAAAGAATCTGCAAGTTCAACAAAAGAATCTATAGAGTTTTCAGGGAGAAGAGAGTACTAGGTTAGGGCTCCTTTGGTAAGTGTTCCTCCAAATTTTTTGACTAGGACCGACTCAATTTATTATTTTGTCAGATCGTTTCCTTTTACTCCAGTGGTAAAAGCAGTCACGTGGTCACGTGGGTCACTTGTTCCGTCATACTTAGGGACATCAGGCATTTTGAACTTCTTGGGTATATGCAAAGGTGTTGCGCTCGGTTTCCAAGGTTGTTGAGAATATCTATCAACATCAATGCCTTTGATAACATGTGGTACTCCAGGAATTTGCTCGATTCGGTCGTTTTGTTCCTTCACCTGTTTCTGCAAGGTTAGTAGTAAATTTTGTAATTCAAAGTTATTAGTCATACTTGGTCTCGTTTCGAGAGATTCGTTAGGAGTGTCATCCCTTTCTGAGTTTACCAACCCAGACTGAGTATTTTCCATGGTGATTATGTTATTAGGAGGTGGTGTCAGTGATGCAGGTGATGTCACTGGTAATCCCCTTGCAAATTCTTGCAAAGCTTGGCTCACATACTCTGCAATCATTTGTTTTACCTGATCTTGTTCTACTGTTTGATCATTATCGTTCTTGTTATTGTTGTTGTTGTTGGATATCTCTTGGTATTGTTCCCTTGAACCTTTTGGGGATGGAAGAGGTGATGGAGTCCCATTTCTCTGTTGGTTATTGTCGTTGGAGTTCGACATAGTTCAGAGGATATCGCTTTGAAAAGCAAACAAAGATTATCAGATTTTCGGTAACGGAACCAATTTGTTTAACCAAAGAATTAGATCCTTTGCCAAAAGCTATTTTAGGAATGAACACGAGATTCTGATAATCAAGGAAATAATAATAAGTAAAAAGAAGTAAGTAAATAGACAATAATATGATGCACAAAAAAGTAAAGAGTATTGTATTCGTAGTTCAGATGACTTTACAAGTGATACTTTATTCCCTTATATAGGGAATTTCCTTAATATAACGTCTATTTCTTGAAATGATGGCACATTAATGACTAATTATTACATTAATGTAACGTTACAAAGAATAACCGTAACTGTTGCGTGAAGGTTGTGTAACGTGTAGGTCATTAATTGAAGATTTCTGAATCTGCCTGTAGCTCTGTCAGGATTCATTCTGACCGTGTCTCTTCCTTGTCTCAATCAGGTTGAGTTTCTCGTAGCTGATTACCCCGTAGGTTTATTGAGTCGTGCCTCTTTGCTCCGTGCCTCTTTGTAGAATCATGTCTAGCAGTCATGTTTTCCTTGGTCCACGTAATCGGCTGAGTCATCAAGAATTATCATACGTATGAAACTCTTTTTTACCAATACAATCCTTAAGTTCCTCTACGAGTCATGAAACAAGTAGGAAGAAAGCAAGTTGTGCCGAGGGTTGATAAGATGAGCCACTTCAAAGCTGACTTTCAGGACGACGACGTCCCTTACAAGTGCCAAGCCCAACACATGTGGCACTGCAAAATCATAATGGAAAATAATACTATTGAACCAGACATGTACCATGTAGGATGTGCACTTTTCTACCCGGCGTGGTTGGAAGACAACTTGGATGGGTTAGTGAGGCCAGGAATCAGCCGAGGCAACAGAATCATAGACGAGAATGCTAAGGCTCAGGTCAAGTACAACCGGCTACGCGAAAGGATCCATGACTCTGAGAACCAGCACCGGGAGATACATGAAACCAACAAAAGATTGACCGAAGACTGGAAATACATGGCTATCCGTTCCAACAAGAAGCTGGAATACTTGGAGCGAGGCATAGTAGAGCTGGAAGGTAAAATCATCAAAAGGGTCGAAGACTGCCAGAAAGCCGAGGGAAATGAAAGAGGACACCTGGCCAGAGCATACTTGATGTTGGGACTGCGTGAGCTAGGGAATTTGTTCGGTGGGATCAAGTATGCCGAATATGGGGAAGGTCCTTCTGGGACCAAGTAGGCTGGGATTTCCTTTTGCTTTTATCAATGTAATAAG
Source organism: Nicotiana undulata (assembly GCA_005239495.1). NCBI lineage: Eukaryota > Viridiplantae > Streptophyta > Magnoliopsida > Solanales > Solanaceae > Nicotiana > Nicotiana undulata. The sequence continues at coordinate 75,704 of ML275386.1, read as the reverse complement.
GCTGAGTGCCATTAATGATTTTATTTCCGGCTTATTATTTTAGCGTCATTTTTGGATTCGTCTATTTTACATTAATGAAAAGAGGCATTTTGGCATCTAATTTCTCCAAATCAACTTGTCGCTAGGACTACCTCAGGCATAACGAGGCTCCCAAATTAGGACACATTTTTATATTCCTGCAATATGTGTTTGAATACTGTGATATTTTCACATGATCCTCACTGACTTGGCTATCTTTTGTTTTTTACTTTTGTTTGTTTTCTTTTGATTATTCCCCTTCCCAAAGGTTGGTTCGTGCATTCTGGCATCATCATCATACCACACAATATCCAGGGGCCCTCCACATTCTCCTTCTCCTAGTCCACCTAAGGGAAAAAACAAAGGCAAAGGCAAAATGGAATATTTGAGCAATATCAGAAAGGAAAACACAATGCCAGCTGAACGAACAGAACCTTCTGACAGTCAAGGTACTCTAGTCCAGAACGACGCTATGTCACAACTCGAGCAAAGGTTGTTGAAGCTCCAAGGGGAGCTTGAGCATGTCCGGAATTTGGAAAATCTATCCTTCTCACTTGGTGTTTCAGATGTCAATCATCCAAACACTCAAAATCCTATACCTCCTCAGAGTACCCAAAACAAACAGAATCCTCCCGCAACTCACCACCATACAACTTCACCAAAAAATTAGACTATTCTACCACAATACAACACTTTCCACACTCCGAGAAACACCTTACTTCTCATCCCTGAACCACAAAACTCCAAAAATGACCACCTCTATGCCCAGGCGTCAGGCCATCATAACAACCCCATATACGTGGAGACTCTACCTCACTCCACCCAACCCATTTCTTACACACCCGAATCCAGTGAGAAGGATATGCTTATTAAGAACTTGGCCGAAGAACTTAAGAAACTGACTAGCCGAGTTGAAGGTGTTGAAGGAAGTAAGGGAGTTGAAGGATTGAACTATGAAGATCTATGCATACAACCTGGTGTTGAACTACCAGAGGGTTACAAACCTCCTAAGTTCAAGATGTTTGACGGTACAGGTGATCTTAGGGTCCATCTGAGGACCTATTGTGATAAATTGGTTGGAGTGGGAAGAGACGAGAAGATTCGTATGAAGTTATTCATGAGGAGCCTCACAGGAGATGTGTAACGACTCGGTTTGTCGTTACATGAAACCTGCATTTTTAATTGTTGTTATTGACTTATTATAGATTTGTTATTCTATTATTAATGTGTTAGAGTTGATAGGCTTGAAATCGGAATGGTTAAACGAGAATTCAGGCACTTAGTCCTTAAGAATAGCCTTAAAATGGGAAAAGTCAACAAAGAGTTGACTTATTGGTAAACGACCTCGGAATGCGGATTTTATGGCTCGGATAGCTTAGTTAGGTAATTTGGGACTTAGGAGTGTGTTCAAAATAATTTTGTGATGTCCGGTGTAGAATTAGGCTTGAATTGGCAGAAGTTAGTTTTTGGCGGTTTCCGGTCGGCTGTGGAAAATAGGCTATAGGGGTTGGAATGAAATTCCGACAGTTGGAACAGGTCTGTTATGTCATTTTGGATATGTCTGCAAATTTTCAGATTTATCGGAGTTGGTTTGGGTAGTTTCGGCATCGTTGGCGAAATTTAGGAATTTCAATGTTCATAGGCTTGAATTCGATGGGTTTTTAGAGTTTTGATGTTGTTTTGATGTTTTAAAGGCTCGACTAAGTTTGAATAACCATGTAGGGCATGTTGGTATGTTTGTTTGGGGTTCCGAGGGGCTCGGGATTGATCTCGGGTGTTGAACGGAGGGTTGAACTTAAGAAATTTGCAGCTGAAGCTGCTGCTACTGATATTTTCGCACCTGCGGAAGTTGGGTCGCAGGTGCGGACTCTCAGGGGAATATAAGGGCTCGCAGGTGCGGAGAGTTGACTGGGCAGGTGGAAAGTCCGCAGGTGCGATGGTTTTGTCGCACCTGCGAGTTCGCATGGGCGGAGTATGGAATCGCAGGTGCGGAGGCAGGCTGGACTAGGGAAGTCCGCAGGTGCGATGGGGTTGGTCGCACCTGCGAGATCGCAGGTGCGGAGGATGTGTCGCAGGTGCGGGGTCCGGAGTCTTAAGTGAAAACCGCAGGTGCGGTGGAAATGTCGCACCTGGGAAGCCGCAGGTGCGATGGAGAGGTCGCAGGTGCGATGAGGCTTGGGCAGAAAGTATAAAAGCCCTCCTTCGCGAATTTTGGTCTTCTTCCACATTATTTCATACGGGTTTGAGGCTATTTGAAGGGTTTTGAAGAGGTAATTCACTAGTTCTTCAAAGAGGTAAGATTCTTGGACTCTAGACTCGTTAATATACGATTCAAGGTCGGATTTAGGGTGGAATTTTGGGGGAAAACAGTGGGAAAAGGGTTAGTTAGGGCTTGGGTTTAAGAGAGTGAAAATTGGGGATTTTAGGGACCATTTGGGCTTCGATTTCAGTGTTCTTGGTATGTATGGACTCGGGGAAAGACGAGGGTTCTTGGGGTGTAAATTTTATCGAGTTCCAAGACATGGGCCTGAGGGCCGGGTTTTGACAAATTTTGAGATTTAGAGTACTTTTGGTAAATTTCGATTGGGATTCATTCCTTAGCACATTGTAATGATGTACATTTGATTGTTGATAGATTTGGAGCACTTGGAGGCCAAAATTCGAGGCAAGGGAACTGTGGAGTAGTCTTTTAGCCGGTTTTGAGGTAAGTAACGTCTTCAACCTTGGAACTGAGGGTTCGAAACCCCAAATTATCTGATAATTGATGTAAACTAAGGACGCACTTGCCAAGTGACGGGCATGTGGGCGTACACCGATTGTTGTGGCCTGGCTCATCCCATGGCATTGTCTAATGGTTGTTTCACACTGATACTTGTACTGCGAAGGTGGATATTTCCTTGAACATATTAGAAATCATGATAAGTGTAATGGCCAAGGCTTCGTGCCAATGTGTTTAGACTGAAACAATCAATTATTGTTGTCTCCATCTGTAGTTATTTACATCATGCACTCAGTCCTGTTGTAGCATATCTCTTAATGCCTCAGTCTCAGAAGTTGTTAGTTATTTTGCATTATCATTGTTTGAGCTGTTTTCACATATCGAGAGCATTGTGAGTGAGACTGGAAAGTGTTGACTGAGTAAGGCCTAGAGCCGGATTTTGAGATAAATCATTCCTTCGCTGGTTTGATATGGCAGCCCCTCCGGAGTCTTTACACCCCCAGTGAGCGTACATATATTGAGGGATGGATCTTCCCTGGGCATGGATCTTGCCCGAAGCTGCATGATATATTGAGGGATGGATCTTCCCTAGATACGGATCTTGTTCGAGTGTTATGTTCCGGAGATGGATCTTCTCCTTGGGGCTGGACTGGCCTTCTTCTTCTCTGGTACTGAGTGACTACATCACTGTGTTATGTATATTCCGGGATGGACTTTCCCTGGGCCTGATGGTCAATTCCAGTACCGAGGGGACTATCTGATGAGAGTTTACCTACCATGTTCGTGACAGTTTTACTCTATATGAACTTATGCGAGGTTACAGTTATAGTTGGTTCATCATGCTTATTTTTAATATTTTATTGCCATGTTCAAGTTATTTACTGTTGTGCATGATTACGGAGGTTTGGTCTGTCACTACCTCTCAGCCCATAGGTTATTTTCGTTACTTATTAAGTTGGTGTACTCACGTTATACCCTGCACCTTATGTGCAGATCCAGGTACATTGAGATCCAGCTCTAGTCAGTGAGTCACAACAAATTCATCGGAGTTGACGAGGTAGCAACTGGCGACCCTGATCTCGTCATCTCTTTCTCTTCTACCTGTCGTATTTACTTTCAGACTATGTTGGTCAATTCTTTTGGGTCTTGTTTATGAATTGGTAGCTCTTGACTGCGTGACACCGGATCCGGGATTTGTAGGATTTGAGTTTTGTTTTCCATAAATTTTTTCCAATTTCTGATTTACTATTATTATTGACTTCGAATTTATTAAACAGGAGCATTTTCTCCAATAATCGAACCTATAATTGTTATAGTTAGGTGGCTGGCCTGGTTCCACGACAGACGCCATCACGACTCCGAAATTGGGTCGTGACAAGTTGGTATCAGAGACCTAGGTTGAATAGGTCTCACCAGTCATGAGCAGGTTTAGTAGAGTCTTGCGGATCGGTACAGAGGCGTCTGTACTTATCTTCGAGAGGCTACAGAACCCTTAGGAAAATTTCATATCTTCAAATTCTGTCGTGCGACTCTGTTGAACTCGGGAACTAAACTTCTGTTGTTTTCATTCTCTCACAGATAGTGAGGACTCGTGCTACCGGTAGTGGTGATCAGACACTAGCAGGACCAGCTAGAGGCCAAGGCCATGGCCGGGGCCGTGGCAGAGGGAGGGGTGCAGCCCGCACAGCAGCCGGGGCAGCACCTGTGGACCCTCCCGTTGCTCAGGATCATGTCCCCGCAGCCGAGATTCCAGCGGGGCAGGCTTAGGCACCAGCAGTGCCCATAGTGATTCCGGGTCTTCAGGAGACCCTAGCTCAGATTTTGACGGTGTGCACCAGTTTGGCACAGGCCGTTGCGATGTCCACTACTGCTACTACTTCTCAGGCCGGGGGAGGCATTCAGACTCCAGCTGCACGGACACCTGAGCAGGTCACCCAGGACTTCAGACACCTGGGGCAGTTCCAGTGCAGCCTATTGCTCCGGTACATGATTATGTGGTCCCAGTTTTAGCTGATGATGAGCAGCGTAGGTTGGAGAGGTTCAGTAGACTCCAGCCTCCGACTTTTAGTGGTACAGAGGGCGAGGATGCCAAATCCTTCTTGGACAAGTGCCAGAGGATACTACGCACAACAGGGATACTAGAGGCCAGCGGAGTTCCATTTACTACTTTCCAGTTCTCAGGAGCTGCACTTGCTTGGTGGGAGGCCTATGAGAGGCGTAGACCCGCTGATGCAGCGCCCCTTACATGGCACCAGTTCTCCATTCTATTTTTGGAGAAGTATACACCACAATCTTGCAGGGAGGAGCTGCGCAGGGAGTTCGAGCAGTTGTGTCAGGGAGATATGACCATGACACAATATGAGATGAGGTTCTCCGAATTAGCCCGTCATGTCATCTGACTAGTTCCTACAGACAGAGAGAGGATCAAGAGATTTGTTGATGGTCTTACTTATAAGATTTCATGGACCGATTCAGGTTCAACACAGAGATTGCTCCAGACGTGTTTTATATCCAGAACCTCAAAAAGAATCCCACTGAAACTTTTCACGAGTATGCCACTCGTTGGAGGTCTGGAGAAGAAGGTCCGGCCTGTACTAGATGAATAACAAATGAACAAATTCTTCGTCCGAGCACAGGACCTGCAGTCTTATGAGATTCTGATGGTGATTGAAAACCACAAATTCTCTGACAATCATCAAGCTAGGTGAAAGAATTGAAGAAGGGATTAAGAGCGGAATGGTTACCAACTTTGAAGCACTACAAGCTACGAACAAGGCACTACAATCTGGCGGCATATCCAAGAAGAAAGATGTGGGAGCTGTAATGGTTGCAAAGGGACCTAAATCCCCACTGACATATCGAACCTCTCCACTTACATACCAAGCACCCCCGCCCACATATCATCCAGCACCTCCACCAACATATCAGCCATATCCTCCACCTACTTATCAACACACATCTCCCAGATATTTCCAACCAGCTCCTGTTTATCATACATACAACTCTCAACCCTCTCACTTCCAGTCACCCTTTACTCGCCAAAATTTCCCAAGACCTCGACCCAATTTTGACCGCAGGCCACCCAAGAAATATACTGCCATTGCTGAACCTATTGACCAGCTGTATGAACAACTGAAAGTTTCTAGTTATGTCACTCCTATCCCTGATGTGACCCCTGAAAATCCATCCCAGTGGGTCAATCCAAATAAAACCTGTGCATACTATTCAAGCATGAAGGTACATACAATTGATGAATGTCGCTCACTGAAAGATAAGATCCAATCTTTGATTGATAATAAGATCATCCAAGCAAAGGAATCTACTCCCAATGTCCGCAACAATCCGCTCCCAGACCATAGGGGTGAAGGCATCAACATGATAGAGATAAAGGAACAATGGGACCCAGAGGGGTCGATCGGGTTGATAATAGAAGGTGATGAACCAAAGAAGCCAACAGTCACACTTAATCCTATCATAGTATAGATTCATCCATCAAGAGACATTGAGGTAGTTGCGTCAGTCCTATTCGAGTTAGAAGCAACCCCACTTGCAGATGCACCCGTGCCGTTTGAGGTTGAAATAATGCCACCTGCCACTGTACCTGTCCCATTTGAAGTAAAGGTAGCCACACCAATAATAGTGACAGTGTCAATCATGCCGCACTTCAACACTAATGTTGTACCTTGGGATTATGTAGCCGAGGCAAGAAGGAAAGGTAAAATCAAGATAGAATAAGCTGGTGCTGCGCAAGGGATGACCAGGACCGACACGGTCTATACACCTGAACATTTGGCAGAGTCTAGCAAACAGGCTTCCAATAGACCACCCATCATTGAAACAAGTTTGGATGATCTCTGGAGGAAGGTTCAACCCAAGGAATACTCGGTCATCGATCAACTGAAAAAAGCTCCAGCCCAGATATCCATTTTATCATTGCTGCAGAATTCGAAGGCGCATAGGAATGATTTGATGAAAGTGTTGAACGAAGCATATGTGCCTAATAGCATCACCATTGGAGAAATGGCCAACATGGTGAGGCAGGTACTGGAAAGTCACAAAATTACTTTACACGAGGACGAACTGCGACCCGAAGGACTAAGTCATAATAGGGCACTGCACATCACTGTGCAATGTGAGGATTACTTCATCACCAAGGTTATGATCGATGGGGGATCCAGCCTTAACATCTGTCCTTTGACAACACTCAAGAAATTGGGCAAGGGATTGTACGATATAAGAGAAGGGTCCATGAACGTAAAGGCTTTAAACGGTTCTCAGAGGTCTACCATTGGTGAGATCAGTCTTTGTCTGCAAATGGGACCCACATGGTTCGAGGTTGAATTTCAGGTGTTAGATATATCTGCGTCCTACAACATGTTATTGGGACAACCATGGATACATGCCGCTGGGCTGTGGCATCAACATTACATCAGGTAGTAAAATTCGAGTGGAACCACCAGGAAGTAATCATCCATGGATATGGAAGCAACCCTATCTATAGTCGCCAGACCATCCCGGTGGTTGAAGGTAGAAGACGACTGGGTGGAGAAACCTATCACCACATCGAGCGGGTCAACACAATAGACAAGGATAAGTGGCGGGATAGTAAGATCGAAAGCATATTGAACTGGAGTGGGTACGAGCTTGGCAAAGGACTCGGCAAGAATCTCCATGGAATCTCCAAGCCAATACAACTCAAGCGCCATGGCACCACGTTTTGTCTGGGATACAAGTACAATTGTCAAGAGTACAAGAACTGGTCGCCACCATGGAGCGGTCCTTATTATCCATTGGAACATCCTATACCGCATCTGGAGTAGACCTTCCAGCAAACCGACATCATATGGGGGTCAGAGGAAGAAGAAGCAATAGCAGCCTTGAAGAATCTATTCCTGGAAGATGAAGACATGGATTGTTGTGTTATTGTCGAGGAGGAGGAAGAGGAAGGCCCTTCCATCCAAGCCGTGAGCAAGGGATCATTCCTTAAGAATTGGACTGTCAGAACATCTAGGGCTCGACGAGTCCCGGGGTAGCAAGGCTGAACAAGCATTGTTTATTTTCATTTGCTAATGATTTCCTTTTCGCATTTCTATTTTTCAATAAGATCTCCAATGTTCTAAAACATTTGTTTAAATTACCAAAAAGCGATTTTATGTTTTAATGAATCAATATTTATTATTATTGTTTTTTCTCTCATTACTTCTATCTATACAGCATTACTATTTCCTATCTTGATGAGCCTATGACTGTGACATGCACTGAGACAATGCAACAAAAGGACAGTGATTCAGAAGAAGAGGATGCCATACTCGATGAAATCGTCGGAGAAGTTAAAGACTTTGAGAACAAAACTAAGTCCAATCTGGACGAAACTGAGGTAGTCAACCTGGGAGATTCAGAGATTGTCAAAGAAACTCGCATCAGCATCCACTTGTCACCGTCAGAGAAAGAGGAATACACATAATTCTTGAAAGAGTATGAAGACATATTCGCATGGTTGTATGATGACATGACTGGTCTAAGTACGTCCATTGTGGATCACAAACTTCCAACCAACCCAATGTGCCTACCAGCAAAGAAGAAACTACGGAAGTTCAAGCCTGACATGAGTATGAAAATCAAAGAGGAAGTTACCAAGCAAATCAACGCCAAGGTCCTCAGGGTAGTTGAATATCCAACATGGCTAGCCAACATCATACCGGTACCGAAGAAGGATGGAAAGGTCAGGGTTTGTGTCGACTACCAGGATCTCAACCGGGCCAGTCCAAAGGATGATTTCCCTATGCCAAACATACACATCCTGATTGACAATTGCGCTAAGCATGAACTTCAGTTGTTCGTAGATTTCTTTGTTGGTTACCATCAGATTTGGATGGATGAAGAAGACGCTGAGAAAACGGCTTTCATCACGCCGTGGGGAGTCTACTGTTATAAGATGATGCCATTCGGCCTAAAGAATGCTGGGGCCACTTACATGAGATCTATGACCACTATCTTCCATGACATGATACATAAAGAGATCGAGGTATATGTGGACGACGTCATCATCAAGTCCATGAAAGCCACCGACCATATAGCAGATCTGAGGAAGTTCTTCAACAGACTGCGGAAATACAACCTGAAACTAAATACCGCAAATTGTGCATTCGGGGTTCCTGCTGGAAAATTGCTTGGGTTCATCGTCATTTGCCGAGGGATAGAATTGGATCCATCAAAGGTCAAAGCCATCCAAGAGTTACCAACTCCAAAGAACAAGAAAGATGTGATGAGTTTCCTAGGATGCCTTAACTACATCAGCCGGTTCATAGCCTAGTCCACGGTCATATGTGAACCAATCTTCAAGATGTTGAAGAAAGATGCTGCAACCAAATGGACCAAGGATTGTCAAAAGGCCTTCGACAAAATCAAGAAGTATTTGTCAACACCGCCAGTGTTGGTACCGCCAGAGCCAGGTAGACCCTTGCTACTCTACCTCGCAGTACTAGATAGAGCTTTCGGCTGCGTTCTGGGGCAGCACGACAAGACAAAGAGAAAATAGCAGGCTATATATTATCTGAGTAAGAAGTTCACTCCATACGAGGTATGATATTCTCTACTGGAACGTACCTGTTGTGCTCTAACCTGGGTAGCCCAAAAGCTGAGGCACTACTTTTATGCCTACCCAACATATCTCATATCAAGGATGAATCCCTTGAAGTACATCTTTCAGAAGTAGATGCCCACTGGCAAGCTAGCCAAGTGGCAAATCCTGCTGAGCGAGTTCGACATTGTCTATGTGACTCAGAAAGTGATCAAGGGACAAGCATTGGCAGATCATCTTGCCGAGAACCCTGTGGACAGAGAATACGAACCCCTGAAATGTATTTTCTCGATGAAGAAGTGTTATTCATAGGAGAAGACATTGCAAATCCTATGATGGTTGGAGAATGTTCTTCGACGGAGCAACGAATTTCAAAGGAGTCGGTATATGAGTTGTTTTAGTATCTGAAATGGGCTAGCATTACCCGGTATCTACTAAACTTAGATTCCCCTGCACCAATAATATGGCAGAGTATGAAGCCTTCATCCTAGGGCTCAACATGCTACTGATGTCAGGTACATGCAGATATGATAAAGGTACCCCCAAACAAGCTCAATGCAACAAGCTCACCCTGGCTGTTCGCTGCCCGGGGAATGGACGTTATTGGACCAATCGAGCCTACAACCTCAAATGGACACATGTTCATCTTGGTAGCTATTGATTATTTCACCAAATGGGTCAAAGCAGCATTTTATAAAGTAGTGACTAAGAAAGTCGTGGAAGACTTTGTCCGCCACTGTATTTTTGTCGATTCGGAGTCCCAGATTCAATCATCACCGACAATGGATCCAATATCAACAATGATCTGATGAAAGCCATGTGAGAGACTTTCAAAATCAAGCACAAGAATTCTACAGCTTATAGACCTCAGATGAATGGAACTGTAGAAGACGCCAACAAGAACATCAAGAAGATATTGAGGAAGATGATAGAAAAACACAACTAGTGGCACGAGAAGTTGTCATTTGCCTTACTGGGATACCGCACCACAGTCCGTACATCAACTGGGGCAACTCCTTATTTGCTGGTTTATGGTACAAAAGCTGTCATTCCCGCTGAAGTGGAGATTCCTTCCCTAAGAATCATACAAGAAGCTGACCTCAGCAACACTGAGTGGATAAGGAGCCGTTATGAGCAACTAGCCCTCATAGACGGGAAAAGAATGAATGCAGTATTTCATGGACAACTTTATCAGAACAAGATGTCCATAGCCTTTAACAAAATATTCAAGCCAAGACAGTTCACACCAGGGCAGCTGGTGTTGAAAATGATATTTCCGCATCAAGATAAAGCCAAAGGGAAATTCTCTCCCAACTGGCAAGGTCTGTCTATGGTTCACCGAGTGTTGACAGGAGGAGCTCTTATACTTGCAGAAATGGACGGATAAGTCTGGACAAAGCCTATCAATTCACATGCAGTCAAACGATAATATGTATAATTTCTATGCATGAAATTCATTTTTTATAATTATTAGTTATTTTATAAATTATTTTAACTAATTTGGATTGGGTATTTAACAAATAGCCTATTCTATTTCAATTTTAGCCTAAATTAAACTAGCCCAATCCCTAAATCTACCCGACCCAATACTGATTAAATCTTGGTCGTTGATCAATGGCCCAGATTCGTTCTTACCTTAATTAACCTAAACGATCTACCCCAAACCCCCTCATCTCTCATCCTCACCCGTCGTCACTCCTATCATTCTCTCTCAAGCTCTCTGTACCCTAACCATGGCTTCCACCCGTCGTTGCTTGCTCACCGTTGATTATGGTGGTTCACCACCGCTCCTAGCCCTAATGGCTCCCCTCCCATGACTGAATTTTTGCCACCCTAAGGTCCTAAAGGGACCAGTGGCCGTTCACTTACCCTCTAGGCATGTGCTCACCATTCTCATGCCACCATGGCTCGATTGAGTAAGATCTTTCTATTTTCGGCTAAACCTATGGGTTTCTAAGCCGGTCTTTCTATTTCTGGGTTATTTTCTAGAAAACCCTAATCTCTTCTCCTGTATCTCTTAGATATGTAACGGATCTGAGGTTTCTGAACTATTTTTACTCGTTTTCTATGAAAACCTTCTGATTTTTTGAAGTGTCTCTTCATCTTCATAACTAGGGTTTCTGAAACCTTTTCTCCAAAACGATACTCTCTGATTTTAAGTGTTATTTTCATTGCGTTCAAATGATTTGTGTTAGATTCCCTTTTAATCCTAAGTTTTTAATATAAAATGCCAGTTTTAACACTATGTTATAATTTCAGAGTTCATCCTTGCTTGTCGATTTTGCTACGTGTGTGTTCGATTCTCATGAGTATGCCTCGACTAATTAGAGTATTTTCTAATTTCTACCCTAATAATGTCTTATTAGGGTTTCCGATTTGGTTTCGTTTGCTTACACTCTGTTTATTTGCTTATTCAAGGGAATTTATACTATTTTCCTTAATATTGTACTATTTTCGATTCTTTGAATCCCTAATTTCATGTGTTAATATCCTTTACTAATTTCCGACCTTTAAATTATTTTCTTGCCTTATTATGTGGTTGACTATACTGTTAATTGATTCTCACTGTTATTCCCTTAATTAGAACCTTATGTACCTAGCCCTAATTGCTTACTCTATACCTACTGTGTTTGAATTATTTTCTTAGTTGTTATACTCCAGCTATATATGATTTATTTCCTTATTTGTTACCTGTTCTTTACCGTTTGGAATGACTCCCTTAATTAAGGGAAGACTGGGACTGATTTTATTCTTAATTGATTCCGAGTTCTATAATTATTAAACAATCTGATTCTTACCTTATTTACTTAGCTTTAAAACTACTATATATATATATTGCTCTCTTCCACTCTCACTAAACAAGTATTCTAAACACAAACTCACTGGTTCACAACTCTCTTACACTTAAAATTTTCTGCTATTTCTTGTTACTGCTACTGTTACTGAAATTAGCCGGCTGCAAGCCAAGGCTAATTGTTGCACTCTATTGTTCTTCACTTTGTACCTACTTTCTTTAACTGGTATGTTCTGATTTCAATTCAAGTTCCAAAAATCAATGTGTTTCTTCTACTGCTTCAGTTTATCATTTTACTAATCTGTTTCTGTCTATTGTTTGGCTTTCCAACATGTGGTTAACTTTTTTTACTTAATATACTTGTAATGTATTAACTCTTTTAGGATCAGCGTGTTTATGAACATGTAATCTGTCTAAATTTGACTCTACTCTATTTCTGAATGTTTGTTTACTTGCTACTTAGTTTCTGGTATGCACATGTTTGCAAAGTAATTTGTTACCCTAAGTTGTTCTGATTCTATGCTTAATCATGTCCTCCACTGCATGTTCTGGATTTCATGCATCTATATGTATTATTAGCTATCCCCTAATCCCATGAACCCCCTACAAGAACTTCTATGCTTCTGTCTGTTATGTGTCCACTATATATGCTCTATGTGTCCCCAAACTCCCATTGCCCCTGTAAGAAAGACTGTCGTTTGAAGTGATTCTGATCTTGTTTGCTTTGAGTTACTTTGTTGTTTGTTTGGTTCCTCAAGTGTTTACACTATTCTTACCTAACTTATTTTCCTACTAAACACCTCTTATATTTTGTATAAAACTTCCACTGAGTCCTTTTCAAACTGTTTTCATATCAAAACCTTTTCAAAACTATGTCAAGCACTCTCACTCTACTCTTAGGTCCTTAGGTTCTGCCCTCCAGTGTGTGACTGCCTTGGGATTCCTGTGAGATCCCTATGAACTCTGATGCACTGGGGCTGGCTCTTCCACACTGCACTTACTCAGTTTTGGTTATGAAATCTGGGTGTGAGCATTGCCCGGGATCCTTGAGGTCCTTAGGGAACTCTGACACACCCGGACATGAGAAAGGCTATGAAACTTTGACAGTTGAGGGCATGAACATCTGGTACATTTAGGCCTGCTTCAGGCTCCCTATAGTTTAACTATTTATTTTTCTTTATCTATTTATGTAATTTATTCAGCTGGTTTGTAATAATTATTTTGTAAACAGATATTGGGGATGGCTAGTGAAATGGGGAGGGTAGCTATGTAATTCTATCATTGGGTATAAAGCATGTCTTAGGCTATGCATCACTTCTATCTGCATTAGAATCCATGTTTTATTCATACAAATCATGCCAAGCATGCACTAAATATCATGTCCCTAGGATCTCTTTTCTATTGTTTCATCATCTCATCCATGTTTTATGTCTGTCACTTAGAAATCCTGCTCCTGGGACAATAAACAACGTTAACATAAAAGTTGTTACTCTTGTGCCTTCAGAAATCATGTCTCAATTATCTTGTAACTCTTTGTGCATTTTAGAAATCATGCTTTTAGGAATTCTGTGCATTCTGAAATTGTGAGTCAACAATTCTGCATTTGCATATTAGATACCATGCTCTAGGATTTCGTTTGCATATGTTTAACCACACCTAGTTTATCTACTGATTCATGAAAAAGTATAAAACAGTCTCACATATGATCATCATGTCCTTTTAATAGAAACTGGTAACAATCTCTACACTCTCAGATTTACACAACTTAGGCAAGCCTTAGGTGATTAATCTTTACAAGGTTGGAAAATTGTTTGATTGTATTTACTACTTTAAGACTCACATGTTCAAAAAATCAGTAGGCAAACTGATTAGGGCCCTGTTGTTAAATCTATGAAACAAAGTTGCATATTTCTGTGCGTTGATATTCAATTAGATATCCTGTCTTAGGATCCTGCCTAATAAAACTGCCTTTTGTTTGAGACGTGCTGCTTATGTGCATTATGTGTGGAGGTAAATATGGGCCTCTTAACTGCTTTTCCTGCATTTATTTGTTAAGTCCTATTTGTTCTTGCCTGTCGCCTAGAATTTTCTCCTTTTAAACACCATAGGGTTCTGTCTAGAAGTGCCTATATCTAGAGGTCCTAAATTCCTCCAGGACCACAAGGAAGGGACGGGTAACAGCATGCTTAAAGTTCGTTAAATAAAACTCGCTTAATAACCGCTAAGGGGTGGGATAAAGGGTAGATATGGATATGATGACCGGTGCGCTAATGCCACGTGTAGCCCCTTTCTGAGGAGTGATTACCGGGCATTGCATTGATGTGATCCTATAGTATAAACAACTTAGGACCTCCCCTATCCCTTACATATATGTGCTTAGACTGTAAATCTTTTGAAACTTTATCACACATGTGTGCTTAGACTGCGAATCTTTTCAAACCTTTATTTATTTACGTGTATATGCTTTAATTGGTTATTTGCTACTTGCTCAAATTCACAAAGTCTGTTTGGCCGGGAACCACAGTTGTGGACTTTGAGGGGTGCCTAACACCTTCCCCTTGGAGTAATCTCAAGCCCTTAACCAATCTCTGGTTATTCAACTTGTGTTGTAAGTGACCCTTAATAGGTGCCCTAACGCACCTTAATTTGTTAGGTGGCGACTCTTTAAATCCTTACATCCCTCATCCCAAAAGGAGATGAGTTGTCTCAATAATGTCAAAAACCCTGATTGATTCGAAAGGAAAGGAAAAAGGGGGCGCGACAATGGCAATCTTCTTTTAACGGTCAATAAAATGAATTTAACCTTTTAGAAATTCATTTACCAAGATCAATACGATTTAAACAATTTAAATTGACAATAAGGTTACAAATATCGCAAGTATAGCATGCTTTTAGGTCCTAGTCTACCCGGACTTAAGCATAATAGTAGCTATGCACGGAGTCTCATCACCTAGTGCGTACGTAGCCCCCTCAAATAGAAACGCATAATGAATTATTTCACCTATGGGGTTAATTCTCTCTTACAAGGTTAGAAAGGAGACTTACCTTGCTCTGAAGTTCCATAACCGGCTCCAACGCCACTCTAACACCTCAACCTGATTCCCAACGCTCCAAAACTTTCCAAACAATGTGCAAATCAATGAAAATATACTCTAATACTTATAACAATTCAATTTACAACAATCCCCAACTCAGCTCGAAAAGTCGATAAAATCACCCTCCAGCCCACGTTCCCGGATTTCGAAAATTTTCGAAGATAGACTTTACCCATAATGCCACGAACCCAAATATATAATTTATACCAAATTCCATGTCCAATTTCGTGGTCAAACTCCAAAAATGTTAATTTCTAGGTTTTTCTCTAAAATCCCAAATTTCTACCCATTTCCATGTTCAAATCCATATGTAATCATATACTTAATTCAAAAATGTGAAGAAAGCACTTACCTTGACGTAGATGATGAAGATGGAGCTCCCGAATCGGTCCAAGACCGGCTCCCATGGAGGAAATGATGTAAGATTGAGCCAAACCCTCGTTTTAAAGAAGACACTGTCCTGTCCTGACCTTCGCACCTGCAGTTCAGTAGCCTCTTTTACGGCTCCGCACCTGCCGAAATCCATCGCAGGTGCGGCTCTAACTCAGCTCAGCAGCTTCCGCACTTGCGGTCAAAATAGCACTTATGCGCTTTCGTTTAAACGACCTCCCTTCCGCATTTGCACCTTCGCAGGTGCGGATCTTCCCTCGCACCTGCGCTCCTGTCCAGCTCGCGAAGCTTCACTTCTGCGACCCTCCTAGCCATTTTTGCGGCTCCGCACCTGTGGCCAAAACTTCGCAGGTGCGGCTACACTAGATGACAACAGCCCTCAGCCCTTCTTCCAAGTTCAAATTTCGATCCGTTTACCATCTGGATTCCTCCCGAGGCCCTCGGGACCCCAACCCATTACACCAACACATCCAAAAAAACCTTACGAACTTAGTCCAACCTTCAAATCGCATCTAACGACGCTAAAACCATGAATTACACTCCAATTCAAGCTTAATAAATTTAAAACTTCAAACTTCAACATTCGATGCCGAAACCTATCAAATCATGTTCGATTGACCTCAAATTTTGCACAGAAGTCATATTTGACACTGAGGACCTACTCCAACTTCCAGAATCGAAATCTGACCCCGATATCCAAAAGTCCACTTCCGGTCAAACTTCTAAAAAAACCCTTCAAATTTCTAACTTTTTCCAAATGACCCCAAAATGACTTACGGACCTCCGAATCCACTTCCGGACGCGCTCCCAATACCAGAAGCACCATACGGAGATATTCCCAGACTCGTAATCCCACACGGACATCGATAACATTGAAATGCACTTCAACCCAAATTTATGAAATTCCTCCAAAAATGCTAACTTCCACAATAGGTGTCGAAACGCTCTCGGGTCATCCAAAACTCGATCCGGGCATCGCCCAAGTCCGAAATCATCATACGAACCTGCTGGAACCTTCAAATCCTGATTTCGAGGTCGTTTACTCAAAAACTCAATCTTAGTTAATTCTTCCAACTTAAAGCTTTCGAAATGAGAATTTTCTTTCTAAATCAACTCCAAACGTCCCGGAAATTCAATTCCGACAATGCGTACAAGTCATAATACCAAAAGTGAAGATGTTTACGGCCTCAAACTGCCGAACAGCGCACTAGATCTCAAAACAACAGATCGGATCGTTACATTCTCTCCCACTTAAACATATGTTCGTCCTCGAATGTGCTAAGGCCTGCTCTGGAGTTGTCTGAAATCACTGTTTAACACCTCGTGCACCTAACCGTGCTTCCACAACTCAGTTGAGAGCATTAGCTCGAGCAAATCTGAAGATTTTCCCTTTTACTTAGCCAAATAGGCCTTAGAGCTCAATTCTAACATCTAGAATTCTTTGTCCGGGGTGCTTCAATCATACGAACACCGTATCAATCTCTATGCAATGCACCAATACATGATTGCATACCTTTGTTGAATCCACACTATTCACTACATAACTTAAATGACCATAATAACATCCTCTTATAACAATAGCCCGAATTTCACGAATCCGATGCTCACAATGCACCTCATGACATATATAAGTCTTGTTTCAACTCTGGCAATACCGCCACGGCAGAAGAGATGTGCAGAAATTCATAACCAACTGCCAAGTCAACAAATCATTGAATCTCTCCTCTTGACTAGAATCATCACCCCATTATGAACCAAATAATGGTATTTTTCTCTTTAATAGGCTTTATATAATCCGATCGCACTAATCCCAGATCCAAAAAATTTCGTCTCACCCAGTATAAACTACCCAATCAATAAGCCATCTCAGACTCTGCCAAAAATATCATATGATGTTGCAATGTGCCAACAAGCTACAAACTCAAATGTAATACACAAAGAAACAAACTCTGGAAAGGACTACTCAACCCACGTAACTAATTAGACAACCGAAATTGTGTTATGAACCTTCCTCAAAAAATGGAAAATAAAACACACGAAAATAGATATAAGGGATTGTACTTAACATCACACTGTCGCGGCGCACAACCCGATCCAAACAACATACCTATGGCGGCGTGCCACCTGATCCACACATAAAATCTATATAAGGAGATACTTAACGAGCTAAAATGATCATTGTTACAAAATACCCGGATATCGACCACAAGCACGCTAAGTGCATAATACCATCCCTGCGGAGACAGAAAGTGCCATACACTACAAAAGTCAAGCACAACTAAGGTGTGATATATGATCTGAATCTCGAGAGCCATCCTGCTCACATAACATCATCGCTACGCGGAACCTCGGCACATGTGAAATTTATCAAGTCGCTTCACAATTAACACGAAACAATATGGTATTACATGAAATAGCCAACGACGAAACGACGTCCAACGTCCGAATACTCCTCCATAAAGAGCGGAATGCTGAAATGACCACATCCGGCCTGATATAGAGCCCATATTCATATTTAAATCCATCCACAAACCTCAAGTCAATTCTGATCTCACCGTACTAGTCTAATAACCTGTCAAAGGTCCATAATAACCCTCTTTTTATCCATAACACACAAGAACAACCATCATAACCGGAACAAACTTCCACAGTCCACAACCAAATGAACCGAGCGCCCTCCAGGCACAAATTCCTAAATTAGCGATATTACCCAATCTTCATACTTGGTTTCAATATTCAATCAATCAAGTGACTACATGACACACTTATATAATATTCCTGTGGAATATGCTCTCACGCCCTTCCGCACCAGGTAACAAGTTCGTACACTCATTCCATCGGCCGCACTAATGCTGTAAAGCAAATCAAGAATACGAAATCAGTATGCAAAGCCTCTTACATAAGACATCGATCTCAAGTGATGCTAAAGACGATACCAATTTACTCAAACCATCTGAATCCTTTCTTGCTAACCCGAGCTCGTGATATTCTTGCCAACACCAAACGACAACCTTGCTCCTCAACTTCCAATCCCCATGCCGCTCATTGCACCTAACATCCCAATACGCGACAGTACAAGAATTTCACCATAACTCCTGAACCACTAAATAAAATAAACACTATATCATATAGAAACCTTTCACTAAACTCATTTTCAGGAGAACCATATCAACACGTGACTGAATTCCCATAACCGCAGAAATTACCATCCTCGGGTAGTGGTCTAAACCACCATAACTCTTCTAGGATCCATCCACACATAACATGCCATAATACTGAATGCCTCCAGATAAAATCAATTAAGGCGGTCGTCAAGCCTCGCACGTACCACCACAAATCGCATGCATAACTCAACACGGTGAAGGGACTGATCATTGCCACCATCATGCCGATTCAACCATGGCTAACCGAACCAAATTATTCTAATTTACTATGGAATTGACTTATAAATAATAATAGCTCCATTCAAAATATAACGAACACAATTCGCACTCATACTGGGTGACCTTATTTCACGAGCTAACTCATACCCTCCTTGAGCGCACATTCGCATCTTCAACTATTACACCCATTCCGATAATTCCTCTATGAATCCGAAGTCATTTTCTTCCATCCTATGATGTTGCACCGCTTACCCAATGATAACATAATACATCCCAAGTCCTTAGGCACTGCACTCTATTTCTTGAATCCCACCAGGACCATTGTTGAGGGTCACACACTCTGACTTGGCCCCGAATATAAGCCAAACTCTAGTGCTCTGCTAGCATGTGAACACCCTATCTGAGAAGCACCCGTCTGAATTCTTTTCTCTTGTACATTACTTCCACCTGAAGCAAAACTCTGAGTTTTCCTAAACTGAACATGAATTGATAAGGCCAACTATAGCACACATTTCCTCAAGTCTTTTGCTCAAATCACCACTGATGTTCTCTCTCCTTAGTCATAATAACCCACCAATATACCGATAACTAGAAACCTCACAAGTAGATAATCATACATTCCAATCGTAGGCGGTGGGGCCCTCCCAATGATCTTGAAGCCACCTATTACATAACTCCGGAATCCACCGAGATTCCTTAACCCTTATTGACATGGTCTTGCACAACCAACCCTCCAAATTCCTCGAAATCCTTCTGTTAGCATTTCATGAACACTCTGAATCACTAACTACCTTTACATATTCGACCTCTTACCGAATAGCCAGTAGAATTCTTCATAGAAGTTTCATCAACCACGCGACCGCTGACCTTCCCACAAAAGATAACCCATATGTGGAAATTACATGCTGACATCTTCCAACATTGTTGCACTGGGTACAATTACTACAATCTCAGTAACCCATCCTGAGCTTGTGCTCATTCACCAGTTGTACAAATCTGTTCACTCCTCATGGACATCCAAAGTCATGTTGTATCCTTTTGTTGGCATTTCATGAACACTCTGAATCACTAACCACCTTAACATATTCGACCTCTTACCGAATAGCCAGTAGAATTCTTCGTAGAAGCTTCGTCAACCACGCGACCGCTGACCTTCCCACAAGAGATAACCCATATGTGGAAATTACATGCCGACATCTTCCAACATTGCTACACTGGGTACAATTACTACAATCTCAGCAACCCATCCTGAGCCTGTGCTCATTCACCAGCTGTACAAGTCTGTTCACTCCTCATGGACATCAACTAAAGGTGCGACAATAAATTCTAATCCAAAGTCATGTTGTATCCTTCTTCATATCAAGAAACTCCTTTCTGTCGTATCCAATCTCCCGTCGTATAATAGCCAATGTTCCAAATCCGTAGACCTAGTCACTGTCCACCATGAATCCCAAATCACACTAAACTTTTCTCAAGGGGTGTAGTCATCCTACCACAGAACCCATATGCTACTCT
The DNA here is from genome assembly GCA_005239495.1 of Nicotiana undulata. NCBI lineage: Eukaryota > Viridiplantae > Streptophyta > Magnoliopsida > Solanales > Solanaceae > Nicotiana > Nicotiana undulata. Next base: position 55,210 of record ML275386.1, on the reverse strand, counting down.
ACCACTCTCCCACTTTGGTCAAACTCACTCATTTAAGCAATTACCTGATTTATGTTTCTCACACCTGGCCTTCTAAAAATTTAACCATATCAAGACACCTCCCACATGTCTTTCCTCATACTTCGCCTCCTAGTTGTTTCCTTGAATCAAAATCTATCCATGTAGCACTTGAACCAATAAATCGCTACTAACTTCAAACCTTTCTGAGAATCATCTTCTTCGAGCCATCAACACTAAGAACGCCAATTCGATTCTGAATCTTCGCACACTGCGATCTCTGATAGCCACTTCCCGACACTATTTCACGCCACTCTACCCCAAAGGCGAATTAAAGAAAACCATAACACTGGCGAACTTAACGTATTAAACTTGGACAATGACACCACATCACAGATGAAAATTCCACCACGCTTGAAAATACCAAGTCTCATTACTCCATCAGCCCAAACCTGAACACTTATAATCTGATTGCTTTTCCTCTGCCGAAAATAAAATATTGAATCTCTGAATCACGCATTGAGTAAACCTCTTTTTAAGTCATTCATTGCCCCGACATAGAGGCAAGCATCCTACCATCACATCAATACTGTGCGATAACAACTCATGAGCATCATAGCACCCTCTGCATAGCCCCAAAGCTCTCAGAAGAACAACAATAGAGCTAAAATGACAGAATATCCTTCCGCAAGGCGACGACAATAGCCCAATCAACTACGCAGGGAGAAACATCCTGCACCGCATCTGTAGTGTCACACCCCGAACCTAGGGGCCGTGATGGGCACCCGGTACCTTACCCAACCGAGTACCAACGTAGCGTATCTTTCTTATTACATTATTACATACACGTGGCATACGGGCCTAATAGGCTAACACAATCCTTTATAAACTCAAAACATAGGCCGACAAGGCCGTACCATCCTTTATGTACACGACATACGTCACAAGCCTCTAAGAGTACATAAATGTCATAAAGGTCGGGACAGAGTCCACCTTACCAAACAATATGTGTCTAAATCATACTAACCAAACGAGCAACTCCGAAGAAAATGGAGCGCACCAACATCTTCCGCTGAGCTGATAGCCTACTTGGAGGGCTCTCGACCTGTCTATTAGAACCTGCGGGCATGAAACGCAGCGTCCCCAGGCAAAAGGGACGTCAGTACAAATAATGTACTAAGTAGGTAAGGCACATAAATAAATACATAAGAGACATGGAAGAGATATAGAGTAATTGACTCAACCTGTATGTCTGGATAACTCTGTAAATAATAAATCACTTTTAGTATCATGCATATGCGTATGAATGTCATGTCGTGCATAGGTATATGTTTCATAACATCATCAGCCTCTGAGGGCATCCCATCATATCATATCGGCCACTGTGGGCAAAATCATCATCGTATACCAGCTGATCAGGTGGTGGTGCGTATATAACGCCATAACCTTTCCCATATCCCATATACATATATATACATACATATATACGCGTATATAACGCCGTTTGAATATACATACATATATACGCGTATATAACGCCGTTTGAATCATATTTCAGCCACTGTGGACAACATCATCATCATATACCAATTGATCAGGTGGTGGTGCGTATACAACGCCATAACCGTTTCCCATATCCCATATACATATATTTACATATATACGCGTATATAACGCCATAGGGTCATGGGTCAATGCACATGAATGCAATGCATGAAAAGTACGTTAATAAAATCTTTCGGAGCTTCATAAGGCCATTTTGCCTTTGAGTAATATCATAAAGTAAACTCTTTTCAACTTTCATATTTTTCTGAGACCCATGAACAGATGATAAAGTATTACGACACATGGAAATTCAAGAACATAGATATCTCTAATACTTCTATGAATAGAGTCATTTATGGAATTTGTGCATTTGCACGTTTCGTTCGTATCGCATGGATCATGCCAAAAGAAAGAAGGGATAGCCTTAACATACCTGAGTCGATTCTCTTGACAATCCCTTTAACTCTTGTTAATTGCGACAACATGTAACGTCGGATCGAGATAGGGAGAACTCCGTATGATATTATTGAGAACTCATTCCATTCTTTCATAGTTCCAAAAGGTTATGGAAAAGTTATCGTCTTGTTCATCTGTCTATGCAGTTGCTAAACTACCAGGATAGATTAAGAATTTGCCCTTTGTTATATTTGCATGGGACGTAAAACACAAAAGATATCCTAAAGATTTTTCTTTAATACCATGTCCAAACTCCAAAGAGATCCTAAAATGAAATTAATTAAACAAGTTGCAATAGAAGTCCAATAGACACCTTTAATGTAGTGTGTGCAAGACTCTACCGTGAAACCTGATGGATGAAGACATAATCTCATCAAATGCTTGAAGGATCAGCTGATGTGAAGAAAGTAGTAATAGTTTTTGTGTTCAAAATCCTAGGAATGAAATTAGTATCTGATTGTAGTTCTATATATGAAATAAAGTGTCTCATCCCTTTTTTTTTAGTCATCCATTAGGTTACCACCTAGACTAACTATATTAAGAGTCACCATTTGAATAAAGGGTGGCTGCCACGTGGTGTTTTATCCCAATCATTTTAGATAATTACCGATTTACCCCGCATAATTAAGAATTATCTCAAATTACTTAAATTACTACCCACTTTTAACATATCTTATTTACCTTACTATCATGGTTATATGGTACTTTGTATGGTACTAGTCCATAAATACCAGGTATTTTAGCTTGGGCCATACTTTATTCCAAAATGCCAAACCTCGACGAAACTCATTTGTTTCGATTTGCTTACCCTCTCACATTCACAAATTTACTTATCCCTTGATTGAAATAGCGTGATACTTATAAATCCAAAATAAATCTCATTCCCGAACTTACGTCGATTTACTTGTGGCGTACTCCCACGTACGAAAACATGGGGTGTAACATGTAGTACCATTACAATTCCTCAAATTCTTGATTCATGGGCAGCACTTCACATCGCATAAGACTGAATAGGAAGGAGATGAGGGCATAAGCCTCAAAGGAATCAAATCGCACGATGAGGAATCAAGAAGGGAAGTGCTCCTATCATCCCTGTAGCCTCTCGAAGATAATTACAGACGTCTATGTATCGATCCGCAAGACTCTACTAGACTTGTTCAAGACTCGTGAGACCCTAGCGCTCTGATACCATGTTGTCACGATCCAAAATCCATAAAAGGTCGTGATGGCGCCGGACACCACTGTCAGGCAAGCCAACACTAAATAGTTAATTAAATTCTATTTTTAGTATTTCTGAAAACATAAATTTCCCTCAATTTAACTAGTAACAAATGGACTTTAAGGAATAATATTAGCGTTTTCCAATTTCAATACTAAATATCTCATAATCATCCCAGAACTCAGTGTCACAAGTGCATGAGCATTTATTATGAAGTAAAAATAAAATACAATAATTGTCCGAAATACAAATTCGGACAGAAAAGAAGATACAAGTACTCTGAAGGAGACTCTGCTGGTCGCAGATCGTCTCATAAGATGCAGCTCACCTAAGTCCCCGTATCAACCACGTCGCTGCGCCCACAAGGCCACTATCCATACTTGTACAACAAATGTACAACAAGTATAGTATGAGTACGAAAATAACGCGTATCCAGTAAGTATCTCGTCTAACCTCGAAGAAGTAGTGACGAGAGGTCGACTCCGACACTTACTATGGACAACAGTAACATACCGATAATATGATAAATTATAAATTCCATAAGGCGACTGTAAACTCAATAACGTGAAGCAGGTAAACAATTATTTTGTTAATAGGAGGTTTCCAAATTCATTTTTCATCATTTATCAATTTACCTCAGGATAGGGAGGCAATATCATTATTTATAAGCTTCAAGGCAAGCATTATAAGCATGCGTAAATCATGTCGAGGTCGTACGGCCTGATCCAACATAATATTAAAATTGTGCACTGCCAGAGGGTCGAACGGCGCGAATCATAGATGCATGTATTTAATCTGTCAGGGCATTCGGCCCGTTCCACAAAAGGAAAACACATTCAAACAGTAAATCAAGAATTCATCAAGGAGAAATTTTCCAAGGAAATGGCAATCTTCTTTGAAAAGTCAAGAAAATGAATGTTAACCTTTTAGAAATTCATTTACAAAGATCAACAAGATTTAAGCAATTTAAATTGACAATAAGGTTACAAATATCGCAAGTATAGCATGCTTTTGTCTCCTAGTCTACCCAGACTTAAGCATAATAGTAGCTACGCACGGACTCTCATCACCTCGTGTGTACGTAGCCCCCTCAAATAGAAGCGCATATTGAATTATTTCACCTATGGGGTTAATTCCCTCTAACAAGGTTAGAAAGGAGACTTACCTCGCTCCGAAGTTCCATAACCGGCTCCAACGCCACTCTAACACCTCAACCCGATGCCCAACGCTCCAAAACTAGCCAAACAATGTGCAAATCAATGAAAATATACTCTAATACTTATAACAATTCAATTTACAACAATTCCCAACTCCGCACGGAAAGTCGATAAATCACCCTCAAGCCCACGTGCCCGGGTTCCGAAAATTTTCGAATATAGACTTTACCATTAACGCCACGAACCCAAATATATAATTTATTCTGATTTCCATGTCCAATTTTGTGGCCAAAATCCAAAAATATGAATTTCTAGGTTTTTCTCTAAAATCCCAAATTTCTACCGATTTCCATGTTCAAATCCATATGTAATCATATACTTAAGTCAAAAATGTGAAGAAAGCACTTACCTTGACGTAGATGATGAAGATGGAGCACCCAAATCGCTCCAAGACCGACTCCCATGGAGGAAATGAAGTAAGATTGAGTCAAACCCCCGTTTTAAAAAAGACATTGCCCAACCCCGACCTTCGCACCTGCAGTTCAGTAAACACTTCTGCGGCTTCGCACCTGCAAAAATTAAGGGTGTCTAACGGGTGGGCCGGGCCGGGTAGCATTTTTTTGAACCATACGGGTTATGGGACCGGGACGGTTACGGTTAATTGTTAACGGGTTTAACGGGTTTGGGTTTATCCAGGTAAAAAGTAACCCGTACGGGTAGGGGTTTAAGGGGCCGGGTCGGGCCGGGTTACAAGTATTTCAATTTTTTTTTTTTTATTTTTTGTACACGTATTGTGCCGTTGAACCGGTCCGGTCCGGTCCGGGCCGGTTAAACCGGTACCAGCACTGTTCATATGGACCGGGTTTGACCGGTCTTGTTACCCGTTAAGAAAAAAAAATGTTTCAACCCCCCTACCCAGCCCCAACCGGCCCCCTATGAACCGGGACGGGTCAACCCGGCCCCTTAGCCACCTTTAGCGAAAATCCATCGCAGGTGCGGCTCTACCTCAACCCAGTAGCTTTCGCACTTGTAGTCAAAATAGCGTTTTTGCGTTTCCGCTTCTGCGACCTCCCTTCTGCATCTGCGCCTTCGCAGGTGCGGATCTTCCCTCTCACCTGCGCTCCTGCCCAGCTCGCCAAACTTCGCTTCTGTGACCCTCCTGGCCGTTTTTGCGTCTCCGCACCTACGGCCAAAACCTCACAGGTCCGGCTACACCAGATGACAGCAGCCCTCGGCCTTTCTTCCAAGTCCAAATCTCGATCCGTTCACCATCTGGATTCCTCCCCAGGCCCTCGGGACCCCAACCCATTACCCGCATCAAACGACGCTAAAACCATGAATCGAACTCCAATTCAAACTTCAACATTCGATGCCGAAACCTATTAAATCACGTCTGATTGACCTCAAATTTTGCACATGTCATATTTGACACTGCGGACCTACTCCAACTTCCGGAATCGGAATCCGACCCTGATATCAAAAGGTCTACTTCCAGTCAAACTTCTCCAAAAAACCCTTCAAATTTCTAACTTTTGCCAAATGTCCCCAAAATGTCCTACAGACCTCCGAATCCCCTTCCAGACGCGCTCCCAATACCGGAATTACCATACGGAGCTATTCCTAGACTCAGAATCCCAAATGGACATCGATAACATTGAAATGCAATTCAACCAAAATTTATTAAATTCCTCCAAAAATGCTAACTTCCACAATACGTGCCGAAACGCTCACGGGTCATCCAAAACCGGATCTGGACATGAGCCCAAGTCCGAAATCATCATACGAACCTGCTGGAACCTTCAAATCCCGATTCTGAGGCCGTTTACTCAAAAATCCAATCTTAGTCAATCCTTCCAACTTAGAGCTTTCGAAATGAGAATTTCCTCCAAACTTCCCGGAAATTCAGTTCCGGCTATGTGTACAAGTCATAATACCCAAAGTGAAGCTACTTACGACCTCAAACTTCCCAACGATGCGCTAGAGCTCAAAACAACCGGTCGGGTGTTACAATCATACCCCGATTATCCTCTCTACTAAAATTATCAGAAGAGGTAAAAAGCCTTTTAGATTGTTGAATGTATTTCTATCACAAGATCCTTCAAGCAGGAAGTAGACATAGTCGGGGGGAAACACATACCAGGATACGCCATGTATGTAGTGTGGAAGAAACTAAAAGAACTAGAGATCAATATCAGAATTATGAATAGAGAATTCTTTTCATTGGAGACCAGACTCACCACTTTATAGGTCAAACTCAAGGAAGTGCAATATAGATTGAATGACGACCTTTTCAACTTGCAGCTAATCCTTGAGGAAAACGAAAATATGGAGCATATTCAACAATAGGAAGCAAAACATAAAACGGTCTTGAGACAAAAGTCCAGGGCAACGTGGATCTCTCACGGAGATGTCAATACTAAGTTCTTTCATGCTTATTAAAGGAAAGACATGCTAGAAATAGAGTGATCAATATCTTCACTGAGCAAGATGTCAAACTTATTGATCCTTTGTAGATACAACATGAGTTTAGAGGGTTCTTCCAAAGATTATTGGGTGAAGTTGCTGAAGAATTGCCTTGGTTAGATGTTGGTGTTGCTAGAGGTGGTCCATGTCTAACACTAACTCGACGATCAATATATGGCTTGAACCTTAGAGTAAAAGGGTAGGTAAAAACAAAGGAGAAACCAGCATTATAAGAGGTGATTCTCTGGTTGTCACTAGGGACTAAAACTGGGAAATTCGGTTTCTAGTAACTCTCTCAACGAACCAAGGAAAGAAGACCAGTAGTGATTAAACACGGGTAAAGATCTGCAGAATCGAAGGAGGATATAGAGGAAACTTGATTTCTCTTGGTTTCATGATCATTTACAAAAGAAAATTCTTGGGGAACAATCTCTACAACTGTGGGTTCACGCACAAGTTCATTTAAATCTCTATTCCCAGAAGAAGATCTAGGGGTCAAAGTAGCCCAAGGTATAGAAGAGGATAGTGTAACAGAACTACTATGGGAAGAAGAACCACGATTAGATAATGAACCAAGGCTACGAAGTCTACCACCTATCGTACTTCTAGTAGGGTTAGTAGAAGGAGCAAGTTCATCAATAATCACAACATTACGGGGTTTTGGTGTTGTTTAAGACATGGTTATCGATGACAAAATTACAATAAATGCTTGAGAAGATTCATTTATAGCTAATAACAAGTACATAATTGTTTTAACTGAATATACAGTAACTTTTGAGGCTTCAATTTTTTTGGCCTAAAGAAACAATTTTAGTGGCTTGCGAGTTGTTTTATTATTTCTTGCAAGCTCTGCATATGAGTCCAATGTCCCAATCAAAAAGCTAAATTTAAGCTTTGAGATCAACTCATGTCACGACCCAAAACTCAACCCGTCATGATAGCGCCTATCACGATACTTGGCAAGCCACCAATTCAGACATACCAACACTTTCAAATTCAGAATACACTAAAACAGATTTTAAATAGGAGAAATCCTCATAAAATGGATGAAAACGTCATAACTCAATATAGAAGTTTCCCAAAATCATGGTGTCACTTAGAACATCAGCATCTATAAAATACAAAGTCTGATACACTATATAAGAAAAACAGAAACTGAACAAGTAAACGGAGGGGTAAGGGAGGAGAGTCAAGGTCTGCGGACGCCAAGGCAGCAACCTCAAAAATCTTTGAATGACTGAAAACTCTGAGGATCAGCAACCGCCGTGACCGGAAACACCTGTATCTGCACACGAAGTGCATGGTGCAGCCTAAGTACAACCAACTCAATAGGTAACAAATCTAATCTTTGGACTGAAAGTAGTGACGAAATAGAACATTACAACCCACATATAGAATTAACAGTATAAAGTTTTACGGAAAATAAGATAGTAATATCTCAGAAAATCATAATTTGCAGGTAACGGTACAAGAATATAGGCATGCTTCCAGGTTTAACAATTAAACTCAGAATAGATAAAATATGTCTAGTCTGAATGATATGAGGAATATGACATCTCTATGTCTACATGTCAATATGCACATCATATGTGATGCAACACAATAAAATCCTCGCGTACTCACACTCTCAGAGTACTCAGCATGTCTGTCTCAATTCTTACTCATCACACTAAATCACTCCGCACAATGTAGGGCAGATCCAACCCAATGCAACGAAATTCAAGGCAGATCCAACCCAATGCAAATGAATCAATAGCAACTACGCTCACTATGGGTGTGCAGACTCCGGAGAGGAAGATCTTGCCAAAATGCAAATAAATCCAGGGCAGATCCAGCCCAAATGCAAATGAATCAATAGCAACAACACTCATTGTTGGTGTGCAGGCTCCGTAGGGGCAGATCTAGCCCAAGCGCTATAATAAGCCAAGTCCTAGCATGAATTGTTAAAACCTGATGTGACGTGCAGCCTAATCCCATAAATATCACTTATTAACATGCCCTCGACCTCACTTAGTCATCAATCTCTCTAGCCTCTCGGGCCCACAACACTAATGCTAAGAAGCCCAAATCAATGATACAGGATGTGATAATATACGACAACGGAGAATGAGATACGATATGCAACGATGAATGCGACTGAGTACATAACTACAATTAAGAAAATAATTCAACATCAAAGAACGACCATTGTGGGTCCCAATAGTACCAGCATATAGCCTAGATATGATTTCCATCATAAATCACAGCTCAGATACTCTAACACATAGAGTTCAGAGATAATGTTCAGATATGATATCTACACAGTTCCATGGAATCAACTAAATCACAATTTCTACGGTGCACGACCACACGCCCATCACCTAGCATGCGCGTCACCTCAACATCAATCACATATAACGTAATTTCAAGGATTCATACCCTCAGACCAATTTTAGAAGTGTTACTTACCTCAAATTGTGCAAAACTATACTCCAACCGGCCCTTGCCTCGCGAAACGGCCTTCGAATCTGGCAACAAACAATTCGATACAATCAACACAAGCTAAATGAATCAATTCCATACGAAAATACTAAGTTCTTATTCAAAAGTCAACTCAAAAGTTGACCCCGGACCCACATCCCGAAATCCGATAAAAATAATAAAATCTGGAAGCCGATTCAACCACGAGTCCAATCATACCATATTCCGATACCAAATCACCACTCAAATTCCCAAATTTACCTCTCCAAAATCCTAACCTTAAAATCCAAAATTTCCACCTCAAAAACACACAAACTAGGTGGGAAATTCAATTGGGAAACAACATTATTGAATAAAAACGATCACAAGTGACTTACCTCAATAAACCCCTCGAGATCCCTCTCAAAAATTGCCTTAGTCCAAGATTGCAAAGTCCAAAAATGATTAAATCACGAAACTGACAAATTATATTCTACCCAGTGCTTGCGCACCTGCGGACCAAAAATTCGCTTCTGCGGGACCGCATCTGCGGCAAAGTCTCCACACCTACGGAGTTCACTTAAGTCCCCAGACTCTGCACCTACGCCCTAAATCCGCATCTGCGGAAGTGCTTCTACACCCAAACATCCGCTTCTGCGGAACACCCGACCACCTCAACCTCCCCCATTCTCCGCTCTGCGACCTCCTTTCCGTAATAGTGACTTTGCTTTTGCGTCCCCCCTCATCGCACCTGCGACCACTGTCCAACCTCTTCAGGCCCACACCTTCGATCCCATGCTCGCTTCTGCAAGCTTGCACTTGCGATCAAAACTCCGCAAGTGCGATCGTACCAGACCAGGTGCACTTTAGCAGTCCTTCAATTCAAAACTTTGATTTGTTAGCCATGCAGACTCCACCCAAGGCCCCCGAAAACTCAACCAAACATACCACCATGTCCTAAAACACGATACAAACTTCGTTGAGGCCTCAAATCACATCAAAAACATAAAACATGAATTGCACCTCAATTCAAGCCTAACAAAAACTAGTTAATTCCAACTTCTACAATCGATGCCAAAACCTATCAAATCACGTCCGATTGACCTCAGATTTTGCACACAAGTCATAAATTACATAGTGGATCTACTTCAACTCCCGTAACCAAAATCTAAGTCCAATAACCACAAAGTCAACTCTCGATCAAACTTCTCAATTTCCAAAACTTCAAATTTCAACCTTTTGCCTTTTCAAGCCTAAATCAACTACGGACCTCCAAATCACTATCCAGACACACTCCTCAGTCTGAAATCACCCAATGAAGCTCGACCATCAAAACTCCTTTTTGAAGCCATTTACACATAAGTCAATAGTCGATCAACCTTTTCCACTTAATCTACCAACCTTGAGACTAATTGTCTCAACTCATTCCGAACCATCCCCGAAACTGAACCAACTACCCCGGCAAGTCACAAAATGAAAATTATGCATAAAATAAACAGTAAATGGGGGAACGGGGATACAACACTCAAAACGACAGGCCAGATCGCTACAACTTAGCTTAACCATGAAGCTAAAGCTAACTCCAAGCAGCAAAAGTAAGATCACTGAACGAACTTGAATTCAATTAAAAATTTGGGGGAGGGGGGAATTAAGAGTTGCAATAGTGTATTCGGTACCCTTGTATTAGGGGGAAAAACTCATTGTGGAAAAACATGTTCAACTTTTTTTTCTTTTTGGGTGAATCACTTTTTCATCTTTTTTGTCTTCACTTTATGTGATCTGGATGTTTTCTTATACTCGAATATAGAGAGACAAAGGTAACTGGTGTTCCGATAAAACTCACAAAATCTGACAACCCATTCAATTATGAGGCCAACAATAGTAATTTCACTCAAATCGAATGTCACGACCCCAATTTCCCTTTGTAGGATGTCGTGATAACACCTAGTCTCTAAGACTAGGTAAGCCTAACATTCATACAAAAACAACTGAAATAATAATAAAAAGTCTCAAAACTCAGCAACTATATAATGTGAAATCCGCAACTCATCGTATACAACTCCCAAGATCCGGCGTATACAAGTCACTAGCTCTAAATAGAAGTCGTGCATAATCATATACATCAATATCTATAAGGAAAATAGAATAGTCAAGGTAGAGGGTGACTTCGAGGCCTGGGGACTTTGGTAGGTATACCTTGAAGGCTCCGCTGCTAAACTCTCACTAATGTTTGAGCTGGTAGGAGGTACCTGGATATGCACAAAAATATGTGCAAAAGTGTAGCATGAGTACACCACAATGGTACTCAGTAATTACCAAGTCTAACCTCGGTAGAGTAGTGACGCGGTCAGGTCAAGGCCCTATTGGAATAAATAAGAAAATTGTACAAGGGTAAGGTAGTGTAATAATGATAGTAATGAAATTGAAACAGCAAATAACATATCAAGGTTAGCTACATGTAACTAAAGCAATTAGTGCAACACGGAGAAAAAATAATAATAATAATATGCTAAGAAAACAACAACCAAAGACAAGTGCAACAATGGAGAAATACCAACAAGAGTCATTATCGAGGTACCACCTTGTAGTCTCAAATCACAAGAATAAGTCACAATCTTTCCTTACCTCACCGCGGGAGCCTTTATATTTAGTTTTGAAAATCATTTTCCCAAGATAGCATCCTGTGTTTTAGCCCACCTTATCACACCTCATGGCTTCTAGTAGTTCCCCTACTAGCCATGCGTATCAAGCCCACCTTATCTCACCACATGTATTTCAACCCTAAAACCTTATATCACCGCATGCATATCAATACCACATTGTATCACAAATCGCACCTTAAGTTCTCAATATCACAACTTTCCACATAAACTAACAATAATAGTATTTTCACAATAAAGAGCCCATGGCTCAACCACAATGTACACAAAAGTCTCAACAACAATAACAGGTAGTGAATAACTCAACAAGAATAGTATTTCACAACTTAACACTTTGCCTCACTTCAAATCACGACCTTTACAACTCAATACCAATTTAACCAACAAGATATTTCAATAATAACAACTTCAAGTAAAGAGTTCAACGGTTAAATAATGAATACGGAATAAGGAAAATAGAACTTCAACTAAACATGTAGAACAATTAGAAAGTAAGATATAAGACAAGTAGATGTAAAAGCAGAATAGAAATGATGACTATAACATGTTAAGGTAACCCAATCAAGGCATGAAAAGAATATACATAGCTAAAACCGGTAATTTCCACAATTAGCACATGTACTCACTCGTCACCTTGCATACACGGCTTTCACATATCACAATTATCACAACCAACACAAATCCTAAGGGGTAATTCCCTCACACAAGGTTAGGCAAGTCACTTGCCTCAAATCACGCTAACTCAATCCACTAGTAGGCATTTTCCTCGATTTTCCAACTTCAAACGACTCGAATCTAGTCAAAACAACTTCATACCATAAATATAAACTATACGAAACTAATTTGAATAATAAATTACAATCTTTGCAAAGAAATAAAAAGTCAACTCGGGCTTGGAACCCGACCAAAATTACAAAATCCAAACACTCATTTGATAACGAGTCCAACCGTACAAGAATTACTCAAATTTGACCTCAAATTTCCTTTCAAAACCCCAAAATTTAGTCTAGGGAGTTTTCACGATTTTTTCCAATATTTCCAACTCAAATCCCTAATTAGATGATGAAAATAGTGATAGATTCATGGAATATAGTCCAATCCGGATTAGAATCACTTACTCCAACAATTTCCTTGAAGAACCCTCGAAAATTCGCCTCACACCGAGCTCTTTAGGTACAATGTATGAAAAATGAGATGAACTGTCACGACCCAAATCGATGGGCCGCGACGGGTGCTCGAGTCCTACCTGTCGAACACCCTTAAGCATGCGTTTAAGATATAAACATAAATAACATAAGCGAGGGAAACCTGGCCAAAAGACATATGTACATACACATGTGGAAACACAGTGGGGCGAGCCGTCAAGGCTACTATAGACAACTATATACCTAAAACTAGAGCCGACAAGGCCACATACTATCCAACTATACATAATTGTCTACAGACCTCTAATTAAAATATAATTGTACAAAGACGGGACTAAGCCATGTCATACCCATATATATATATATATATATATATATATACACAAGCATATCGTACCTACCTGCACGTGCGGGCATGAAACGCAGGCCCCGGGAAATAGGGCGTCATTACGAATAATATACTAAGTATGTGAGGCATGAAAATCAGTACATAAAAGACATAGATGAAACATGAAATAAAGGAATCCATCTGTAAGTCTGAATAACTTTGTGAATTCTAAAACATTTATAATGTCATGCACGTGCATATAAATGACGTGTCATGCATAGGTATAGGTATACATAATATCATCAAGCCTCTGAGGGCATCCCATCATATCGTCTCGCCCATTGTGGGAAACATCATCAACATATACCAACTGATCAGGTGGTGGTGCGTATATAACGCTGTAAACTTTTTCCCATATCCCATATCCATATAACATACATATATACACGTATATAACGTCATCTGTTCATGGGTCAATGTACATGTATAAATGCATGAAATGCATAATAAATACGTTGATAAGATTTTATCGGAATGCCATAAAAATCAATATATCTTTCGGCTAAACTTTATTAAATACGTATTTTTCTGAGACCCCTAAACAGAAGATATAATAATAATTCACATGGAGAATCAAAAATATAGACACCCCTAGTATTTCTATGAATAGAGTCATTTATGAAAGTTTCATATTTTGCTCGTTCCATTTGTGTTATTTGGATCATGCAAAAAGAAATACGGGATAACTTTAACATACCTAAAATAAGAAAAAATCCCTATAATATCCTTGGAAAAGATTGCACCGTACTTCTTTAGAACCGCAAAATTTTGCGTTGCTACAATTCTAACAATTCTCGTTGGAATTGTTTTGGTTTCAAGAGTTTTGTTGAAAGCTTACTGGATGGAGTTTGAGCGTCTGGTTTGAATGTCTTGAATATGAATTTAGGAAGGACCAAACTTTGTCATGTTTATGAAACCAAGCTTATGATATCTTATACATACTTACACGTAAGTGTCTTATAACTTTAGATTGACACTAAGCCAATATTACTAAGAGTCATAGGTCTTAGTAGTGGCTTGCTATCACGTGGGGGTGGGGTGCGAATTATTAATCTTTATCCACTTATTAGGTAATTAGGTAATGTCCCGTTACTCGATAATTAACCAATTATTCGCATAATTAAGAATTATCTCAAATTACTTAAAATACTACTCATTTTTAATACACTTTATACATCACACTATCACGATCATATGGTACCTTGTATGGTACTAGTAAATAAGTAATGGGTATTATAGCTCGGATCGTATTTCATCCCAAATCGGCAACCTTCAACGAAACTCATTTTCTTTAATTCGTGTACCTTTTATCTTTCATGGCACTTACTTACCGCTTGTTATAAATATCATAAATACGTTAACCTCAAGATAATCTCACCCCCGAGTCTATGTAAATTAACTGAAAATGAAACTTTAACGTACGAAAATGCGAGATGTAACATGAACCCTCGTTTTTGAAATTATATTCTGCTGCCCATGGATTTACACATCGCGATCGCAAAATTTCCTTAGTGATCGTGTAACACAAATCCTTCCCAACTCAAAAATTATACGATGTGATCGTGTGAAACCAGTCGCGAACGCGATGAACGAGCTGACTCCCCTACGCGACCGCATCCCAGGTCATGCAAACACGTAGCAAACCTTCCTTAGCCCCCAGCCTCGCCATTCCTTCTACGCGAACGCGATTTATCCTACGTTCGGGATGATCAACCCCAGCGCACTTAGCGATCGTAGCCTCAAGCACGCGATCACATAGAAGCAAAACCCACCAAATCCAAACAACTCTTTGCAACCAAGATAACCCACTAGCGATCGTGTATAAGGAAACCAGTAACAGCAGATTCATCAGTCATCAATGTTCCAAAATACTCCGAACATGGTCTGAATTACACCCGAGGCCCTCGTAACCTCCACCAAACATACCAACAAGACCAAAAACATCACACGAACGCGCTCGAAGTGTCAAATCACATCAAACAACACTAGAATCACAAATTGCATCAATTCAAGCCTAAGGAACTTATGAACTTCCGAATTTCAAAACCAATGTGGATTCATACCAAAACAACTCTGATTGACTTTAAATTTTTCACACAAGTCATAAATGACATGACGGACCTATTCCAACTTCCGAAATCGAAATCCAATACTGATATCAATAAAGTCAACTCCCGATCAAACTTTCATACCTTCCTGTCATACCCCAAAATCGAGGGACGAGACCGGCGCCTAACCGGATGAACCCGGTCAAGCAGACCTGGATTGCCTTTCCTACCCAACGTATTACCATGTGTTCATAACATACATTATTCCATATGAGTTAGCCAATTTAGATTCAAAGTACAATTTACAACATAATCCCAAAACATACAAGTTACATACAACATTTCTGATGCGATCCACAATTTACGAGTGAGTACAACTACCGCCCAAAATATACATAAATACAACCCACACAGTGTCTACGGAGCCTCTAAGAGTACTAGGAGTTTTACATAAACTTGGCGGCAACAAGGCCCCGGCTATACCTATTTACAACATAAGCAAAAGAAAAGGATATAGTGCACACACGGCCCCGGGAGGAAGTGGGGCTCACCAGAACTGCTGAAGAGATGAAGAGGAGGCACCACTATCGTCAGGCTGAACTACCTGCTATGGAACCACCTACATCCATATAAAATATGTAGCGCCCCCGGCAAAAGGGTCGTTAGTACCAGTGAATAATACTAGTATGTATAAACAAACTTCACTCTAAGTAAAATCAAGTAATGCACAGATAGAAGGCAGTCAACGAAACCAACAAGTATTGCACAGAGATACAGAGACAAACACAATTGAGGGTTTCACATATTCTTATTTCAACACAATCACATTCCACCCTTATTCCTTCTCAACAATCCACCCTTATTACTTTATGTTGCGGCGTGCAACCTGATCCTACCGGATAATCACATTTCAGCCTTAATATATTCTGTTGTGGCGCGCAACCTGATCCCACCGTACAATCACATTTCATAGCAACAATAACAGCCCACAATTAAATCACAAGGATTCATATCATCAAGAGTACAATTTCATAACCACCAAACAATCACGTGTTCACAATAGTCTTTATCAACCATTAATTCAATCACAAAGATTTTCATCAACAAGAATATAAATTCATTACATCCAACAATCCGTATGAAATCAAGCCACAGTAAACCTTGCCAAACAATGAGTCATGTACAATATTACCATGGTCATTTAGTTCAATTAAATCAATTCATAACTCCTTTTTATCACTTGGTACACAGACCTTAGGACTTAGATACATTCACACATTTGGGTTCGTTACCATTCTTTCATACCTCAAGCATTTAACGACCTTGCACATGATAGAGTAATCGCAAGAAATCGCCTTTCACAATTTCACTTATCATGGTAATCGACTAAGAAAATCAGAAAATGAAATCTTACACCTCAACATAGTCGGAAAATTAATTCACATATACTCAACAAGAAACCCATACCAAATGCTTGGACACCACAAGGTGACTCTACGAAGATTAAAGTTAGCCATACATACCTCAAGTCGAAATTCCCCTTTAATATCTATCACAATTTACCGAACCATCTAGCACCATCAATCTAGTCCACAATGTGACATATTTAACTTAGAATTAGGAATCTTGAATTCATTTGAGCATTTTATCAAACACCATGTGGTCCCTTAGATTAACTAAATCCTTTTTAGTGAAAGATTACTCTAACTAGATTTTTTTTACTAGGTAATGGAAGATTATTCACATGCATGCAAGTCTTATCTCTTATTTTCAAGAACCAACCTATGTGTGTTTCATTCTAACTAAAATCTGAGGATTAAAAGGAAATGGGGTGGCGACTTACCTCTTAGAGTGAAGAAGAACGAAGATTACTCGATAATTTTTGGGCTTGAGTGATGTTTGAAGAATCAATTTGGGGAAGATAAGGACTTCTCTCTATAGAACCCACTCTCACTTCTCTCTATTTTGTTCAGATGCATGTTAAAAATAAAGGGAAGGGGTGTTTTGTCGGGTGCGAAAATTAGAAATTAAAGAGCCCCGAAGCAGGAATGCGGTCAGGAATGCGATTGTATTCCTGCTATGCGGTCCGCATTACCGTCGCATAGTTGGCCCTAAAATGGGCCGAAAATAAGATCGGATTGCCCAGGTATGCGACCATTATGCGGTTCGCATACCTGTTATGCGATCGCATAGTGCGTCGCATAACCTCCTCCGCAAAAATAGGGGTGCAAGAATGCGACAGCTATGCGGTCCGCATTTTCATAACTCGGAGAGTCTTGTACATTTCATCTATCAAAATCTTGAGGGTCGGCCTCTAGGTCGGTTCCTGTGAACTCTGGAGAGGCTAACCGCAGAAACAGGTTGACTCTGGAACCAGAAGAATCCCCTTGCTTGCTAGAGAAAGCAGGGGCAGCATGTGATCTTTGGGCCTGGGAGGCCACTAACTGAGTTAACATCTGAATAGCTCCCCTGAGGTCCCCATCAGAAATACTGGGACCGAAAGCTGGGACTAAAGAAGGATCAGGAACATCAGCGGAAGGGACTTCAGCACCCTCCGCTGGTGCAGGAATTGGAACAGTTTGGCCTGGAATGGAAGGGTCAGGCAGATCCAGGTCGGGGAATCATTCTCACCTACATCATCAGATAAGGACTTCTCTCTCTAGAACCCACTCTCACTTCTCTCTATTTTGTTAAGATGCATGTTAAAAATAAAGGGGAGGGGTGTTTTGTCGGGTGCGAAAATTAGAAATTAAAGAGCCCCGAAGCAGGAATGCGGTCAGGAATGCGATCGTATTCCTGCTATGCGGTACGCATTCCCGTCGCATAGTTGGCCCTAAAATGGGCCGCAAAATAAGACTGTACTGCCCAGGTATGCGACCACTATGCGGTCTGCATACCTGTTATGCGATCGCACAGTGCGTCGAATAACCTCCTCCGCAAAAATAGAGGTGCAAATATGCGACAGCTATGCGGTCCGCATTTTCATAACCCGGAGAGTCTTGTACATTTCATCTATAAAATCCTGAGGGTCAGCCTCTGGGTCGGTGCCTGAGAACTCTGGAGGGGCTAACCGCAGAAACTAGTTGACTCTGGAACCAGAAGAATCCCCTTGCTCTCTAGAGGAAGCAGGGGCAGCATGTGATCTTTGGGCTGGGAGGCCACTAACTGAGTTAACATCTGAATAGCTCCCTTGAGGTCCCCATCAGAAATACCAGGACCGAAAGCTGGGACTGAAGAAGGATTAGGAACATCAGCAGAAGGGATTTCAGCACCCTCCGCTGGGGCAGGAATTGGAACAGTCTGGCCTGGAATGGAAGGGTCAGGCAGATTCAGGGTCAGGGAATCATTCTCACCCGCACCATCAGATAAGGAATTTATGGCAACACTTGGGGTGGAATTGGCCTCTAGGCCGAGCGGAGCTCTCTTCTTGGGTGCCATTTACTGAAAATTAGGACAATGCACGAGTTAGATAAAGATATTCTCACCTTCCCCTTCATCGCACGATGAAGAGTAACAATGAAAGGGTATTTTCCTAAATATCCATGCAGCCCCCTAATTATAGATGTGGTCGACAACACACCGATAAGAAGGGCTCTACTAGACACTGTTCCGAGACATCCTATGACACTTTTAGAACCTTAGGCTCTGATACGAAGTTTGTCACGTCCCAAAATCGAGGTACGAGACTGGCGCCTAACCGGATGAACCCAGTTAAGCGGACCTGGATTGCCTTTCCAACCCAACGTATTACCATGTGTTCATAACATACATTATTCCATATGAGTTAGCCAATTTAGATCAAAGTACAATTTACAACATAATTCCATTTTCCTCTTTTAACTTTCAACAATAGATAATCCCAAAACATACAAGTTACATACAATATTTCTGATGCGATCCACAATTTGCGAGTGAGTACAACTATCGCAAAAAATATACATAAATACAACCCACACAATGTCTACGGATCCTCTAAGAGTACTAGGAGTTTTACATAAACTTGCCGGCAACAAGGCCCCGGCTATACCTATTTACAACATAAGCAAAAGAAAATGATATAGTGCACACATGGCCCCAAGAGTAAATGGGGCTCACCAGAACTGCTGAAGAGATGAAGAGGAGGCACCACTAACGGCGGGCTGAACTACCTGCTATGGAAACCACCTACACCCATATAAAAGATGTAGCGCCCCCGGCAAAAGGGACGTTAGTACCGTTGAATAGTACTAGTACGTATAAACAAACTTCACTCTAAGTAAAATCAAGTAATGCACAGATAGAAGGCAGTCAACGAAACCAACAAGTATTGCACAAAGATACAGAGACAAACACAATTGAGGGTTTCACGGATTCTTATTTCAACACAATCACATTCCACCCTTATTCCTTCTCAACAATCCACCCTTATTACTTCCTGTTGCGGCGTGCAACCCGATCCTACCAGACAATCACATTTCAGCCTTATTACATTCTGTTGCGGCGCGCAACCCGATCCCACCGTACAATCACATTTCACCCTTATTACATCTCACATATCACCCTTATTCTTCATGTTGAGGCGCGCAACCCGATCCTACCGTACAATCACATTTCATAGCAACAATAACATCCCGCAATTAAATCACAAGGATTCATATCATCAAGAGTACAATTTCATAACCACCAAACAATCATGTGTTCACAATAGTCTTTATCAACCATTAATTCAATCACAAAGATTTTCATCAACAAGAATATAAATTCATTACATCCAACAATCCGTATGAAATCAAGCCACAATAAACCTTGCCAGACAATGAATCATGTACAATATTACCATGGTCATTTAGTTCAATTAAATCAATTCATAACTCATTTTCATCACTTGGTACACAGACCTTAGCACTTAGATACATTCACACATTTGGGTTCGTTACCATTTTTTCATAACAACATATTCAAGCATTTAACTACCTTGCACATGATAGAGTAATCACAAGAAATCGCCTTTCACAATTTCACTTATCATGGTAATCGACTAAGAAAATCAGAAAATGAAATCTTACACCTCAACATAGCCGGATAATCAATTCACATATACTCAGCAAGAAACCCATACCAAATGCTTGGACACCACAAGGTGACTCTACGAAGATTAAAGTTAGCCATACATACCTCGAGTCGAAATTCCCCTTTAATATCTATCACAATTCAACGAACCATCTAGCACCGTTAATCTAGTCCACAATGTGACATATTTAACTTAGAATTAGGAATCTTGAATTCATTTGAGCATTTTATCAAACACCATGTGGTCCCTTAGATTAACTAAATCCTTTTTAGTGAAAGATTACTCTAACTAGTTTCTTTTTACTAAGACATGGAAGATTATTCACATGCATGCAAGTCTTATCTCTTATTTTCAAGAACCAACCTATGAGTGTTTCATTCTAACTAAAATCTGAGGATTAAAAGGAAATGGGGTGGGGACTTACCTCTTAGCGTGAAGAAGAACGATGATTACTCGATAATTTCCGGGCCTGAGTGATGTTTGAAGAATCAATTTGGTGAAGATAAAGACTTCTCTCGCTAGAACCCACTCTCACTTCTCTCTATTTTGTTCAGATGCATGTTAAAAATGAAGGGGAGGGGTGTTTTATTAAACTGGCGGTCGGGTGCGAAAATTAGAAATTAAAGATCCCCGAAGCAGGAATGCGGTCAGGAATGCGATCGCATTCCTGCTATGCAGTCTGCATTCCTGTGGAATAGTTGACCCTAAAATAGGCCGAAAATAAGACCGGACTTCCCAGGTATGCGACCACTATGCGTTACGCATACCTGTTATGCGATCGTGTAGTGCGTCGCATAACCTCCTCCGCAAAAATAGAGGTGCAAGAATGCGACAGCTATGCGGTCCGCATTTTCATAACCCGGAGAGTCTTGTACATTTCATCTATAAAATCCTAAGGGTCGGCCTCTGGGTCGGTTCCTGTGAACTCTTGAGGGGCTAACCGCAGAAACTGGTTGACTCTGGAACCCGAATAATCCCCTTGCTCGCTAGAGAAAGCAGGGGCAGCAAGTGATCTTTGGGCCTAGGAGACCACTAACTAAGTTAACATCTGAATAGCTCCCCTAAGGTCCCCATCAGAAATACCGGGACCAGAAGCTGGGACTGAAGAAGGATCAGGAAGATCTGCGGGAGGGACTTCAGCACCCTCTGCTGGGGCAGGAATTGGAACAGTTTGGCCTGGAATGGAAGGGTCAGGCAGATTCAGGGTCGGGGAATCATTCTCACTCGCACCATCAGATAAGGAATTTATGGCCACACTTGGGGTGGAATTGGCCTCTAGGCCGAGCCGAGCTCTCTTCTTGGGTGCTATTTACTGAAAAATTAGAATTATGCACGAGTTAGATAAAGATATTCTCACCTTCCACTTCATCGCACGATGCAGAGTAACAATGAAAGGGTATTTTCCTAAATATCCATGTAACCCCCTAATTATAGATGTGGTCGACAACACACTGATAAGAAGGGCTCTACTAGACACGGCTCTGAGACATCCTAGGACACTCTTAAAACCTTAGGCTCTGATACCAAGTTTGTCACGTCCCAAAATCGAGGGACGAGACCGGCGCCTAATTGGATGAACCCAGTCAAGCGGACCTGGATTCCCTTGCCTACCCAATGTATTACCATGTGTTCATAACATACATTATTCCATATGAGTTAGCCAATTTATATTCAAAGTACAACTTACAACATAATTCCATTTTCCTCTTTTAACTTTCAACAATAGATAATCCCAAAACATACAAGTTACATACAACATTTCTGATGCGATCCACAATTTACAAGTGAGTACAACTACCGACCAATATATACATAAATAAAACCCACACAGTGTCTACGGAGCCTCTAAGAGTACTAGGAGTTTTACATAAACTTGGCGGCAAGAAGGCCCCGGCTATACCTATTTACAACATAAGTAAAAGTAAATGATATAGTGCACACACGACCCCGGAAGGAAATGGGGCTCACCAGAACTGCTGAAGAGATGAAGAGGAGGCACCACTAACGGCGGGCTGAAGTACCTGCTAGGGAACCACCTACATCCATATAAAAGATGTAGCGCCCCCGGCAAAAGGGTCGTTAGTATCGTTGAATAATACTAGTATGTATAAACAAACTTCACTCTAAGTAAAATCAAGTAATGCACAGATAGAAGGCAGTCAACGAAACCAACAAGTATTGCACAGAGATACAGAGACAAACACAATTGAGGGTTTCACATTTTCTTATTTCAACACAATCACATTCCATCCGTATTCCTTCTCAACAATCCACCCTTATTACTTCATGTTGCGGCGTGCAACCCGATCCTACCAGATAATCACATTTCAACCTTATTATATTCTGTTGTGGCGTGCAACTCGATCCCACCGTAAAATCACATTTCACCCTTATTACTTCTCACATATCACCCTTATTCCTCCTGTTGCAGCGCGCAACCCGATCCCACCGTACAATCACATTTCATAGCAACAATAATAGCCCACAATTAAATCACAAGGATTCATATCATCAAGAGTACAATTTCATAACCACCAAACAATCATGTGTTCACAATAGTCTTTATCAACCATTAATTCAATCACAAAGATTTTCATCAACAATAATATAAATTCATTACATCCAACAATCCGTATGAAATCAAGCCACAATAAACCTTGCCAAACAATGAGTCATGTACAATATTACCATGGTCATTTAGTTCAATTAAATCAATTCATAACTCCTTTTCATCACTTGGTACACAGATCTTAGCACTTAGATACATTCACACATTTGGGTTCGTTACCATTCTTTCATACCAACATATTCAAGCATTTAACAACCTTGCACATGATAGAGTAATCACAAGAAATCGCCTTTCACAATTTCACTTATCATGGTAATCGACTAAGAAAATCAGAAAATGAAATCTTACACCTCAACATAGCCGGACAATCAATTCACATATACTGAGCAAGAAACCCATACCAAATGCTTGGACACCACAAGGTGACTCTACGAAGATTAAAGTTAGCCATACATACCTCGAGTCGAAATTCCCCTTTAATATCTATCACAATTCACCGAACCATCTAGCACCATCAATCTAGTCCACAATGTGACATATTTAACTTAGAATTAGGAATCTTGAATTCATTTGAGCACTTTTTCAAACACCATGTGGTCCCTTAGATTAACTAAATCCTTTTTAGTGAAAGATTACTCTAACTAGCTTTTTTTTACTAGGTCATGGAAGATTATTCACATGCATGCAAGTCTTATCTCTTATTTTCAAGAACCAACCTATGGGTGGGGACTTACCTCTTAGAGTGAAGAAGAACGAAGATTACTCGATAATTTTCGGGTATGAGTGATGTTTGAAGAATCAATTTGGGGAAGATAAGGACTTCTCTTGCTAGAACCCACTCTCACTTCTCTCTATTTTGTTCAGATGCATGTTAAAAAAGAAGGGGAGGGGTGTTTTATTAAACTGGGGGTCGGGTGCGAAAATTAGAAATTAAAGATCCCCGAAGCAGGAATGCAGTCAGGAATGCGATCGCATTCCTGCTATGCAATCTGCATTCCCGTGGAATAGTTGACCCTAAAATAGGCCGAAAATAAGACCGGACTGCCCAGGTATGCGACCACTATGCGTTCCGCATACCTGTTATGCGATCGCGTAGTGCGTCGCATAACCTCCTCCACAAAAATAGAGGTGCAAGAATGCGACAGCTATGCGGTCCGCATTTTAATAACTCGGAGAGTCTTGTACATTTCATCTATAAAATCTTGAGGGTCGGCCTCTGGGTCGGTGCTTGTGAACTATGGAGGGGCTAACTGCAGAAACAGGTTGACTCTGGAACCAGAAGAATCCCCTTGCTTGCTAGAGAAAGCAGGGGCAGCATGTGATATTTGGGCCTGGGAGGCCACTAACTGAGTTAACGTCTGAATAGCTCCCCTGAGGTCCCCATCAGAAAAACCGGGACCGAAAGCTGGGACTGAAGAAGGATCAGGAACATCAGCAGAAGGGACTTCAGCACCCTCCGCTGGGGCAGGAATTAGAACGGTTTGTCCTGGAATGGAAGGGTCAGGCAGATTCAGGGTCGGGGAATCATTCTCACCTGCACATCAGATAAGGACTTCTCTCTGTAGAACCCACTCTCACTTCTCTCTATTTTGTTCAGATGCATGTTAAAAATAAAGGGGAGGGGTGTTTTGTCGGGTGCGAAAATTAGAAATTAAAGAGCCTCGAAGAAGGAATGCGGTCAGGAATGCGATCGTATTCCTGCTATGCGGTCCGCATTCCCGTCGCATAGTTGGCCCTAAAATGGGCCAAAAATAAGACCGTACTGCCCAGGTATGCGACCACTATGCGGTCTGCATACCTGTTATGCGATCGCACAGTGCGTCGCATAACCTCCTCCGCAAAAATAGAGGTGCAAGAATGCGACAGCTATGCGGTCCGCATTTTCATAACCCGGAGAGTCTTGTACATTTCATCTATAAAATCCTGAGGGTCGGCCTCTGGGTCGGTGCATGTGAACTCTGTAAGGGGAACCAGAAGAATCCCCTTGCTCTCTAGAGGAAGCAGGGGCAGCATGTGATCTTTGGGCTGGGAGGCCACTAACTGAGTTAACATCTGAATAGATCCCTTGAGATCCCCATCAGAAATACCGGGACCGGAAGCTGGGACTGAAGAAGGATCAGGAACATCAGCAGAAGGGATTTCAGCACCCTCCGTTGGGGCAGGAATTGGAACAGTTTGGCCTGGAATGGAAGGGTCAGGCAGATTCAGTTTCGGGGAATCATTCTCACCCGCACCATCAGATAAGGAATTTATGGCCACACTTGGGGTGGAATTGGCCTCTAAGCCGAGCCGAGCTCTCTTCTTAGGTGCCATTTACTGAAAATTAGGACAATGCACGAGTTAGATAAAGATATTCTCACCTTCCACTTCATCGCACGATGCAGAGTAACAATGAAAGGGTATTTTCCTAAATATCCATGCATCCCCCTAATTATATATGTGGTCGACAACACACTGATAAGAAGGGCTCTACAAGACACTGTTCCGAGACATCCTAGGACATTTTTAAAACCATAGGCTCTGATACCAAGTTTTTCACGTCCCAAAATCGAGGGACGAGACCGGCACCTAACCGGATGAACCTAGTCAAGCGGACCTGGATTGCCTTTCCTACCCAACGTATTACCCTGTGTTCATAACATACATTATTCCATATGAGTTAGCCAATTTAGATTCAAAGTACAATTTACAACATAATTCCATTTTCCTCTTTTAACTTTCAACAATAGATAATCCCAAAACATACAGGTTACAATCAATAATTCTGATGCGATCCACAATTTGCGAGTGAGTACAACTACCGCAAAAAATATACATAAATACAACCCACACAATGTCTACGGGTCCTCTAAGAGTACTAAAAGTTTTACATAAACTTGTCGGCAACAGGGCCTCGGCTATACCTATTTACAACATAAGCAAAAGAAAATGATATAGTGCACACACGGCCCCGGGAGTAAATGGGGCTCACCAGAACTGAAAGAGATGAAGAGGAGGCACCACTAACGGCGGACTGAACTACCTGCTATGGAACCACCTACATCCATATAAAAGATGTAGCGCCCCCGGCAAAAGGGACGTTAGTACCGTTGAATAGTACTAGTATGTATAAACAAACTTCACTCTAAGTAAAATCAAGTAATGCACAGATAGAAGGCAATCAACGAAACCAACAAGTATTGCACAGAGATACAGAGACAAACACAATTGAGGGTTTCACAGATTCTTATTTCAACACAATCACATTCCACCCTTATTCCTTCTCAACAATCCACCCTTATTCCTTCCTGTTGCGGCGTGCAACCCGATCCTACCGGACAATCACATTTCAGCCTTATAACATTCCGTTGCGGCGCGCAACCCGATCCCACCGTACAATCACATTTCACCCTTATTACTTCTCTCATATCACCCTTATTCTTCCTGTTGTGGAGCGCAACTCGATCCCACCGTACAATCACATTTCATAGCAACAATAACAGCCCACAATTAAATCACAAGGATTCATATCATCAAGAGTACAATTTCATAACCACCAAACAATCATGTGTTCACAATAGTCTTTATCATCCAATCACAAAGATTTTCATCAACAAGAATATAAATTCATTACATCCAACAATCTGTATGAAATCAAGCCACAATAAACCTTGCCAAACAATGAGTCATGTACAATATTACCATGGTCATTTAGTTCAATTAAATCAATTCATCACTTGGTACACATCCCTTAGCACTTAGATACATTCACACATTTGGGTTCGTTACCATTCTTTCATACCAACATATTCAAGCATTTAACGACCTTGCACATGATAGAGTAATCACAAGAAATCACCTTTCACAATTTCACTTATCATGGTAATCGACTAAGAAAATCAGAAAATAAAATCTTACACCTCAACATAGTCGGACAATCAATTCACACATACTCAGCAAGAAACCAATATCAAATGCTTGGACACCACAAGGTGACTCTACGAAGATTAAAGTTAGCCATACATACCTCGAGTCAAAATTTCCCTTTAATATCTATCAAAATTCACTGAACTGTCTAGCACCGTCAATCTAGTACACAATGTGACATATTTAACTTAGAATTAGGAATATTGAATTAATTTGAGCATTTTATCAAACACCATGTGGTCCCTTAGATTAACTAAACCCTTTTTAGTGAAAAATTACTCTAACTAGCTTCTTTTTACTAGGTCATGGAAGATTATTCACATGCATGCAAGTCTTATATCTTATTTTCAAGAACCAACCTATGTGTGTTTCATTCTAACTAAAATCTGAGGATTAAAAGGAAATGGGGTGGGGACTTACCTCTTAGAGTGAAGAAGAACGAAGATTACTCGATAATTTCCGGGCCTGAGTGATGTTTGAAGAATCAATTTGGGGAAGATAAGGACTTCTCTCTCTAGAACCCACTCTCACTTCTCTCTATTTTGTTCAAATGCATGTTAAAAATGAAGGGGAGGGGTGTTTTATTAAACTGGGGGTCGGGTGTGAAATTTAGAAATTAAAGAGCCCCGAAGCAGGAATGCGGTCAGGAATGCGATCGCAATCCTGCTATGCGGTCCGCATTCTCGTCGCATAGTTGGCCCTAATGGGCTGAAAATAGACCAGACTGCCCAGGTATGGGACCACTATGCGGTCCGCATACCTGTTATGCGATCGCATAGTGCGTCGCATAACCTCCTCCGCAAAAATAGAGGTGCAAGAATGCGACAGCTATGCGGTCTGCATTTCCAAAATGCGATCGCATCTTGGGCCGCATAGTTGCCTCAAATTGGACAGAAGGCTGTCCAGGTATGCGACCAATATGCGGTCCGCATACCTGTTATGCGATCGCATAGTGCGTCGCATAACAGCGCAATTTTGGAAAAAATTGTGTTTTAAGTCACGGGGTACTTTTTACTCAAAAAGGTCCATTTTTAAGAATTTCTACAATTATAACAACACAGGGACCTATTCGAGCATTATTTTAGACATGAAATTTTATGGGTCTTTACACTTCCAAACCTCCAACCTTCGCCAATTCACGTTGAAACGACCTACGGACCTCCAAATCAACATTCGAACACGCTTTTAAGTCCAAAATCACCATACCGAGCTATTAGAATCGTCAAAACTCCATTCTGGAGTTGTCTACACAAAAGTCAAACTACGGTCAACTATAACAACTTAAGACTCCAGCTTAAGGACTATGTGTCCCATTTCACTCTGAAACTAAAACCAAACACCCCGACAAGTCACATAACCACAATATAACATAGAGGAAGCAATAATTAGGGGATCGGGGTTAAAATACCCAAAATGACCGGTCGGGTCATTACATCCTCCCCCTCTTAAAACACGCTCGTACTTGAACGATTAACATACCTAAAGTTGTGAAAAGATGAGGATAACGGCTACACATATCATGCTCGGTCTCCCAAGTCACCTCCTCGACTGGTTGACTCCTCCACTGAAACTTCACTGAAGCAATATTCTTCGACCTCAACTTTTGAACTTGCATGTCCAAAATAACCACCGACTCCTCAACATAAGACAAATGATTGTCCAACTGGCCTGAGCTAAAATCTAATAAATGAGACGGACCACCGTGATACTTCCGAAGCATAGAAATATGGAATACGAGATGAACTGCAGCTAGACTAGGTAGCAGTGCAAGCTTGTAGGCCACCTCTCAAATCCTCTCAAGAATCTCAAAAGTTCTGATATACCTAGGGGTCAACTAGCCCTTCTTCCCGAACCTCATAACACCCTTCATGGGCGAAAATCGGAGCAAGACCTGATCCCCAACCATGAATGCAACGCTGCGAACCTTCTGTTTCGCATAACTCTTCTATCTAGATTGGGTTGTATGAAGTTGATATTGAATCATTTTAACCTATTCCAAAGCATCTTGAACCAAGTTTGTACCCAATAGCATAGCCTCACCTGGCTCGAACCAACCCACCGGAGACCGACCCCGCCTTCCATACAAGGACTCATACGGAACCATCTGAATGCTAGATTGGTAACTGTTATTGTAGGCAAACTCTGTGAGCGACAAGAAATGATCCCAATAACCCCAAACTCCATGACACACGCATGAAGCATATCCTCCAATATCTGAATAGTGTGCTCGGATTGTCCGGCCGTCTGAAGGTGAAATGCTATACTCAGCTCAACATGCGTTCCTAACTCACAAAGTATTGCCTTCCAGAACCGCAATATAAACTGCGTTCCTCGGTCAGAGATGATGGATGCTGGAATGCCATGAAGTTTGATGATCTCATGAATTTAAACTTGAGCCAGTTGCTCTGAAGAATAAGTAGTCACCACTTAAATGAAATGAGCCGACTTGGTCAACCTATCCACAATCACCCAAACTGCATCGAACTTCCTTTGAGTTTGTGGGAGCCCAACAATGAAATTCATAGTAACCTGCTCCCATTTCCACTCTGGAATCTATAGCCTCTAAAGCAATCCACCTGGTCGCTGGTGCTCATACTTCACCTGCTGACAATTTAGGCACCGAGCTACGTGCTCCACTATGTCTTTCATTCTCATCCACCTATAATGTTGCCTCAAGTCTATACATCTTGGTATTACCCGGATGAATGGAGTACCGTGAACTGTGAGCCTCCTAAAGGATCAACTTAAGCAAACCATCAACATTGGTCACCCATATCCTGCCTTGCATTTGCAACATACCGTCATCCCCGATAGTGACCTCCTTGGCATCGTTGTGCTAAATCGTGTACTTAAGGACAAGCAGATGTGGGTATTCATACTGATGCTCTATGATACGAACATATAGAGAAGGTCGAGAAACCACACAAGCCAAAGCTCGACTCGGCTCCGAAACATCCAATCTCACAAACTGGTTGGCCAAGGCTTGAACATCCAATGTTAATGACCTCTTCGTTGCCAGTAGGTATGCTAAACTGCTCAAGCTCTCCGCATTTCTACTCAAGGCATCGGACACAATATTGGCCTTCCCGGGATAGTATAGAATGGTGATATCATAGTCCTTGAGCAACTCTAGTCATCTCCTCTGCCACAAGTTAAGATCCTTCTGTTTGAACAAATGTTACAGACTCCGGTGGTCGGTATAGAACTCACAAGGGACACCATACAAAGTCGCCAAATCTTTAAGGCTTGAACAATAGATGCTAACTCAAGGTCGTGGACGGGATAGTTCTTCTCATGCACCTTCAACTGTCTAGACGCGTAGGCAATCACCATATAGTCTTGCATCAACATCGCGCCAAGACCAATACGCGATGCATCACAGTACATTGTATAATACCCCGAACCCCTAGGCAACACCAAAATTAGGGTTGTAGTCAAAGCTATATTGAGCTTTTGAAAGCTCTCCTCACACTCATCGGTCCACCTGAACGAAGCACCCTTCTAGGTCAATTTGGTCATAGGTGCAGCGATAAAACCTCTACGAAACAAAGGTAATACCCTACCAACCCAAGAAAACACTGCATCTCAATAGCTGAAGACGGTCTGGGACAACTCTTCACTACTTCAATCTTCTTCGGATCTACCTTGATCCCCTCACTCGACACTACATGACCCAAAAATGTCACTGAATCAAGCCACAATTCACACTTCAAAAATTTTGCATACAACTTCTTTTCTCACAAGGTCTGGAGCACGGTCCTCAGGTGCTTCTCATGATCCTCCCGGCTCCGGGAGTACACCAAGTGTCGTCAATAAACACAATGACGAATGAGTCAACATAGAGATGGAATAAAATGTGCATCAAGTGCATGAATGTTGTTGGGGCGTTGGTCAGCCAAATGACTTCACAGGGAACTCGTAATGACCATACTGGGTCCTGAAGGTAGTCTTCAAAATATCCGACTCCTGAATATTCAAATCATGATAGTTGGAATGCAAGTCAATCTTTAAGAACACTCCGGCACCCTGTATCTAATCAAATATTTTGTGAATGCATGGAAATGGATACTTTTTCTTCATTGTAACCTTTCTCAACTGCCGATAATCAATACGCATGCGAATCAAACCATCCTTATTCTTTACAAACAAGACCGGAGCATCCCAAGGTAATACATTGGACCGAATGAAACCCTTTATCAAGCAGCTCCAGCAACCGCTCCTTTAACTCCTTAAATTGTGCTGGGTCCATACAATATGGTGGAACATAATTAGGATGTGTTCCGATAACAAATCAATGTAATCGATATCCCTATCGGGCGGCATGCTTGGAAGATCTACTTGAAACACATCTGGATAGTCCATCAGTACCGGAACTTACTCAACGGTAAGAGTATCAACACTGACATCTCTTACATATGCTAGATACGCATCACATCCCTTCCCAACCATCCGTTGTGCCTTAAGGAAAGACACCACCCTAGGAACATAATCTAAATTACCTCTCCACTCCGACCGCGCCAAACCTGGCATAGACAAAGTCATCGTCTTGGTGTGACAATCAAGGATAGCATGATACGGCGACAACCAGTCCATACCAAAATAACATCAAAATCTACCATATTGAGCAGCAATAGGTCGGCTCTAGTCTGAAGACCACCAAGAGAAACTAAAAACGGCCGATAAACATTGTCAACAACAATAGAATCTCCCATAGGTGTGGAAATACAGATAGGAGAACTCAAAGAATCATGGGATATACCCAAATGTGGAGCAAAGTAAGATGATACATAGGAATAAGTGGATCTTGGATCAAATAAGACTGATGCATCTCTATGACAAACTAGGACACATTACCTGTGATAACTGAGTGGGGTGAAATTGTCTCCGTCCTAGCAGGAAGAGCATAATATCTGGTCTGGACTCTCCCTCTAAGACGACCTCTACCTGCACGACCTCCACCATTGGCTGGTTGTGTAGGTGGAGTGGAAACTGGTGCGGTAACCACGACCTGAGAAGCCTGAGAAGCCTGAGGACCCTGTGTGGAGTTTGAGTACTCTGTAGAGGTGCACCCTTCCTAAGTATGGGGAAGTCCCTCACCATGTGACGAGTGTCACCACACTCAAACAAGCTCTCGAAGGACATGGATGTTGGAACTGGATTGGGCCTGATCGGTTTGACTGACCACTAAAAACACCTCGTACAAGAGGTGCAATAGCTAGTCCTTCCTTTCTTTATCCTTCCCCATTTCAAGTTTTAGAAGAGTTAGTTTCGCGCAGGGCACTTTTACTAATTTTCCCCTTTCTTTTATGGCTTGTTGGCTGGATTAGCTAGCTTCAAGGCGCTTATTTGAAACAAAGTACAGAGAGAATTTAAGGTTATAACACTTTATTGTGACGATTTATAGACAACCGGGGTATCAGCGTACTTCACGGCTAACTGAAGCCAATGCAGATAATTCCTTTTCCGAATGAAAGGTGATAGGGGGCGTACCCTAAGGAAGCAAGAAGGGAGGATTTTCTTTACTTTTCCGCTAGAACCTTCCTTTCACGAGTGAATCCGGGCACGAGCCTACCTTGGTTGAACCAAAAAAGGGGTACCAGCGTACCTACCATTACCATATAGGGAATGAACTGAGTTAGAGGCATATGCTTCCTTTACCGATAGCCGATACCAAACTATCCGAAAGCCCTCTGTGGTGGTGCATAATGGACAATCGGAGGCCTAGGAGTAGCTGGAAGTGCTGAATGAACAGGGCGGCTCACATATCCCCTACCATGATGCGTTGCAACTGGGGCACGTGCACCTATATGTGCCAGAATCTTGAGGCCTCTTAGCCTCTCTCTCCTCCCTCTCTCTCCAGGGACCACATACCCTCCAATCTTCGAGCGATACCCACTACCTGCTGGTATAGGATATCCATATCCAACTCTCGAGCCATGCTGAATCTGATACCAGGGTTGAGCCCCTCGATAAATCGACGAACTCGCTCTCGGACATTGGCAACCAAGGCTGGTGCATTCTGGACAAATCACTGAACCGGAATGCATACTTTGATATGGTCATTAAACCTTAGTGCAACTGCTCAAACTCTGCGCGCCATGCATCCCTAAGACTCTGGGGAACAAACTCCCTCATGAAAATCTCTGAGAACTGAGCTCAGGTGAGTGAAGCTGCCTCGGCCGGGCTTGCCAACTCATATGCCCGCCACCACTGATAAGTTACTCCCTTAAGTTGGAATGTAATGAAATCAACCCCACTCGACTCCACAATACCCATAATACGGAGGATACTGTGGCACTCCTCAAGAAATCTATGTGCATCCTCTAAAGCCAAACCGCTGAAAGTAAGAGGGTGGTACTTCTCGTACCTATCGAGCCTGAGTTACTCTACATCAGAAGTTGATGCCCTAACCTCATGCTAAACTAGGACAACCAGTTGTATTGGTATGATCTCTAGGACCTGGTAAACGACCCATTGCTCTATGGTATGGGCGGCAGGAGTCTATGCTCCTCCCCCGTCCTGAGATGTGGCAAGAGAAAGTCGAATCAATCCCCTCTGAGATAAAGTGCCAAACATACACAAAAACTGGGAGAGAGTCTCCTGAAGTGCATGTGTATTAACAAGCGTCTCAGGTGCCTGCTCTCCAACTGGAGCTACAGGTGGATCCTCTATAGCAGCTCATGCAGGTGCGCTTGTTGCACCACATGAACGTCCTTGGCCTCTACCCCGGCCGTGGCCTCTCGCGGCTCTAGCAGGGGGCGGGAAAACCAGCAATTTTCACATTTATCCCATGTACACCTTGCGTACACGTCTTTTACATATCACAATTATCATAATCAACACAAATCCTGAGGGGTAATTCCCCCACACAAGGTTAGGAAAGTCACTTGCCTCAAATCACGCTAACTCAATTCACTAGTAGGCTCAATTTTCCAACTCCGAACGGCTCGAATCTAGCCAAAACAACTTTATACCATAAATACAAACTATAGGAAACTAATTTAAATAATATATTACGATTTTTGCAAAGAAATAAAAAGTCAACTCGGGCTTGGAACCCGGCCAAAATTACAAAATCCGAACATTCATTTGATAACGAGTCCAATCGTACAAGAATTACTCAAATTCGACCTCAAATAGCCTTTGAAACCCCCAAAATTTAGTCTATGAAGTTTTCATAATTTTTTCCCAAATTTTCAACTCAAATTCCTAATTAGATGATGAAAATAGTGATAGATCCATGGAATATAATCCAATACTGGTTAGAATCACTTACCCTAACAATTTCCTTGAAGAACCCTCGAAAAATCGCCTCACACGAGCTCTCTAGGTCCAACATATGAAAAATGAGATGAACCCTCGTTATTGAAATTATATTCTACGGCCCAGTGATTTACACATCGCGATCGTAGAATTTCCTTAGCGATCGCGTAACACAAATCCTGCCCAGCTCACAAATTACACTTCGTGATCGGTCGAAACCAGCCGCGAATGTTATGAATGAGATGACTCCCATACGTGACCGCATCCCAAGTCACGCGAACGCGTAGCACAACCTGCCTCAACCCCACAGCCTTATCATTCTGTCTATGCGAACGCGATCTATCCTACGCGTTCGCGATGAACAACCTCAGCACACTTCGCGATCGCAACCTCAAGCACGCAATCACATAGAACAAAAATCCACCAGTGCTAAACAACTCTATGCGATAGTGATAACCTACTCCTGATCGCGTATAAGGAAACCAGTAGCAGCAGATTCAACACCTACAAACACGCTCGAAGTGTACAAACACGCTCGAAGTGTACACATCGAAGTGTACAAACACGCTCGAAGTGTACACATCGAAGTGTACAAACACGCTCGAAGTGTACAAACACGCTCGAAGTGTACACATCAAACTACACTAGAATCACGAATTGCGCATCAACTCAAGCATGAGGAATTTATGAACTTCCAAATTTCAATACTAATGTCAATTCATGCCAAAACAACTCCAATTGACTTCATATTTTGCATATAAGTCATAAATGCTATGACTGACCTATTCCAACTTCTGGAAATAAAATCAGATCTTGATATCGATAAAGTCAACTCCCAGTCAAACTTTCCAAACTTATAAACCTCCAACTTTCGCCAATTCACGCCGAAACGACCTATGGACCTCCAAATCAACATACGAACACGCTCCTAAGTCCAAATCCACCATACAAAGCTATTGGAACCGTCAAAACACCATTCCAGAGTCGTCTATACAAAAGCCAAACTATGGTCAACTCTAAAAATTTAAGACTCCAACTTAGAGACAAAACCAAAACCAAAACCAAACACCCCGGAAAGTCACATAATGTAAAGATCCGTAAAAATTTCATGTCTAAAATAATGCCCGAATAGGTCCCTGTGTTGTTATAACTATATAAATTCTTAAAAACGAACCTTTTTGAAGTAGAAGTACCCCCAGGACTTAAAAGATATAATTTCCCAGAATTGCACGGATCTGCGGTCCACTATGTGATCGCATATCAGGTATGCGGACCGCATAGTGGTCGCATACTTGGACGGCCTGCTGTCCAATTTGAGGACAGCTATGCGGCCCAAGATGTTGTCGTATTTTGAGAATGCGGGCCGCATAGTTGTCTCATTCTTGCACCTTGATTCTTGCGGAGGGAGTTATGTGACGCACTATGCCATCGCATAACAGGTATGCGGACCGCATAGTGGTCGCATACCTGGGCAGCCTGCTTTCCTTTTTGTCCCAGCTGAGGGCCCTTTATGCGATAGGAATGCGGACCGCATAGTGGTCGCATACCTGGGCAGCCTGCTTTCCTTTTTGTCCCAGCTGAGGGCCCTTTATGCGATAGGAATGCGGACCGCATAGCAGGAATGTGATCGCATTCCTGACCGCATTTCCTGCTTCGGGGCTTCTAATTTTTTATTCTAAAACCTGACCCCTAGTTTAATAAAACACCCCTCCCCTTCATTTTTAACACCTATCTGACTAAAATAGAGAAAAGTGAGAGTGAGTTCTT
Source organism: Nicotiana undulata (assembly GCA_005239495.1). Taxonomy (NCBI): domain Eukaryota; kingdom Viridiplantae; phylum Streptophyta; class Magnoliopsida; order Solanales; family Solanaceae; genus Nicotiana; species Nicotiana undulata. The sequence goes on along the minus strand of ML275386.1, from coordinate 19,138 downwards.
GAGAGAGAAGTCCTCATCTTTCCCAAATTGGTTCTCCATCTCTACTCAGGCCTGGAAGTTTATCGAATAGTCGTCATCTTCTTCACCACAAGAGGTAAGTCTTCACCCTATTTTCCCAAATTCTCAGAGTTTAGTTAAGAATAAAACACACATAGGTTGGTTCTTGAGAATAAAAGTTGAGACCTTGCATGCATGTGAATAATCTTCCATGACCTAGTAAAGGGGAGCAAGTTAGAGTAATCTTTCACGAAAATGGGTTTTATTTAATCTAAGGGATCACATAGTGTTTGATAAAATGCTCAAATAATTCAAGATTCCTAATTCTAAGGTAAATGTGTCGCATTGTGAACTAGATTGACGGTGCTAGACAGTTCGGTGAATTGTGATAGAAATTAAAGGGAATTCTGATTCGAGGTATGTATGGCTAACTTTAATCTTTGTAGAGTCGCCTTGTTAGTGTCCGAGCATCCGGTATGATTTCATGCCTTGATTGTATTTGAATCGATTGTCCCATTGTGATGAGGTGAAGAACCATGCTCTTTGAATGCCTTAGTTGATTACCATGTCTCCATGCCATTTGAGATTGTGAAATATGATCCCTTGTGCTTACTCTGTCATGTGCAAAACTCGTTATGTGCTTGAACACCTCGGTAGGAAAGGTTGTGCCACCAAACGAAAGAAATGATAACGAATCCAATTTTTGAATGTATCTAAGTGCTAAATGTTTTGTAGTAAATAATGGAAAAGAAAATTTGGATTTAACTAGTTGAGCTATATGTTGATGGCATACCGCATTTGACTCACTGTTTGGTAAAGATTTATGTGGCCTTGATTTCATATGGTTATTTGGTTGTCACGAATGAATGTACTTGGTAATGAGAATCTTTGTGATTGAATTGTTTGTTGATGTTGCTACAAATGATGGTAAGTGAATGTGGACTGATTTTATTAAGCTAAATGATTATGGCACAACGTACATGACTTACTGTTTGGTAAAGACTATTGTGAACACATGATTGTTTGGTTGTTATGAAATTATACTCTTGATGATATGAAGCCTTTGATTAATTGTGGGTTGTTATTGTTGCTATGAAATGTGATTGTCCGGTGGGATCGGATTGCGCGCCGCAACAGGAGGAATAAGGGTGATATGTGATAAGTAATAAGGGTGGAATGTGATTGTACGGTGGGATCGGGTTGCGCGCCGCAACAGAATGTAATAAGGTTGGAATGTGATTGTCTGGTGGGATCGGGTTGCGCGCCGCAACAGAAAGAAATAAGGGTGGATTGTTGAGAAGGAATAAGGGTGGAATATGATTGTGTTGAAATAAGAATCTGTGAAACTCTCAATTGTGTTTGTTTCTGTATCCCTGTGCAATAATTGTTTGGTTTCTCTGACTGTCTTATATCTTGTGTACTGTTTGATTCTACTTAGAATAAAGTTTGTTCATACATACTAGTACTATTCAACGGTACTAACGTCCCTTTTTGTCAGGGGCGCTACATCTTTTATATGGATGTAGGTGGTTCCATAGCAGGTAGCTTAGTCCGCCGATAGTGGTGCCTCTCATTCATCTCTTCAGCAGTTCTGGTGAGCCACACTTCCTCTCGGGGTCGTGTGTAGTCTATATCGTCTTCTTTTGTATATGTTGTGTCATTAAAGGTATAGACGGGGTGCCGGCAAGTTTATGTAAAACTCCTAGTACTCTAAAGGATCAGTAGACACTGTGTGGGTTGTATATATCTATTTTGGGCAGTAGCTGCGTTCGGTCGAAATCGTGGTCCATATTGGAAAAATTGTATGTATTATATATATTTTTGGATTATCAAATGTTGGAAGTTAAAAGAGGAAAATGAACTTATATTGTAAATCGTACTTTGAATCTAAATTGGCTAATTCATATGGAACAATGTATATTATAGACACGGGGCAACGCGTCGGGTAGGAAAGGCAAACCAGGTCCACTTGACCGGGATCATCCGGTTAGGCGCCGATCTCGTCCCTATTTTGGGGCGTGACACATAACCACAATATAACATAGAGGAAGCAACAATTGAGGGATCGGGGCTAAAATATCCAAATAGAATATGGAATCATGGATCCCAATCCAAAAATCGCCCAAATCCGAGCTCCATAGCTCAAAATTTGATAAAAAGACCAAGACTTCGAAATAGAGTACTTTATAATCACTGAACAACAATACCCATCGTGATCACGAAGAAAAAACGTTACTGCCACCAAATATGTGTTCACGATACTGGCCACGCGAACGCGATGACCACATACGCCAAAGCTCCGCGAACTCGATTAAGAATTCTCCAGCTCCCGCTCAACACTACGTGGCAGCGATGCCCCATACGTGAACGCGAACTGTAACCAATCCAAACCTTTGCGAACAAGTACCATATGTGGGGTCCGCGATAAACAAACCACCAGTGGGCCAAAACACACTTTGTGATTGCGGCTTGACATTCGAGATCGCGAAGAACACCAGAGGCATCAGATAACAACAAAAAACCAGCAATGCATGCAACTACAATATGGTCCGAAATCAATCTGAAACACACTCGAGGCCTCGGGAACCCAACCGAACATACCAATAAGAAGTCCCAAAACATAACACGAACCTACTCGAGACCTCAAATTACACATAACAAAGACGAAATGACGAATCGTACCTCAAATCAAACTTCGAGAACTTTTGAACTTTCAACTTCCAAAACTCGTGCCGAACCATATTAAATCAACTCGGAATGACCTCAAATTTTGCACACAAGTTCCAAATGACATAAGGAACCTATTCCAACTCCCCGAACAAGAATCTGAATCTCGTATTATCAAAGTCAACTCCTGGTCAAACTTATGAACTTTCCTAACCTTTAAATTGCCAATTTTCGCCAAATAGTGTCGAAACCTTCTAGAAACGTCCAAATGCAAGTCTGGGCATACTTCCAACGCCAAAATCATCATTTGGGCCTGACGGAACCATCACAAAACTCCTATCTAGGGTCAAATATACAAAAGTCAAACTTGGTCAACTCTTCTAACTTAAAGCTTTTAAAATGAGAATCATTCTTCCAAATCAAATTCTGAATCACCCGAAAACCAAAACAATGATTCACGCAAGTCATAATAGCGCATATAAAGCTATTCAGGAACTCAAACCACCGAACTGGATGTAAATGCTCAAAATGATCGGTCGGGTCATTCTAATTTTTTAGGTGGATTACCTCATTGTATTATAAGTACAGTCACGCGAATACATAGAATGTAGCAGAGTAACAACGAAGTTGTAGCTACGGCCAGTAAATATGAATATTGTAGCTATAGCATGCTTATAGCCACTTAACTTTAGTGGTTTCTGAAAATTCCTCTTTGTAAAAAGGGTCGATTACCCCCACGGACCCAACTAAGTTATAGGCAAGTTCTTTTTAAGTAGAATCCACGACCAAAATTCGATTTGAGTAAAATTTCTAAGCGAAAAGATTTATTGTTCTCGATAATTTCACGCTCAGAACTTCTCTATTCCTTAATCTCCATTTCAATTTATGTGAACTTCTTTCCTTTTCGAGAGTCAAAAAATGCATTCAAATAATTGAAGAAAAGATGGTTTGAAGCCCAAATTGTAAAAAGATTGATTCAAGGAAGAGTAAATAAAACAAATTAGTAGAAAGTAATTGCAATATTAATTGTCTATAACTTTCAACGGTAATTACTTCAATTATATTTTTGAAAGTAGCATAAACTTTAAAAGTACGTGCTCAATAATCGATGACAAACTAAAAACGAATGCTTGAGAAGATTCACTTATCGCTAATAACAAGTACGTAATTGTTTTAACGGAAAAGGGTCAGTTTTGCCTCTGAACTATTAGTTTTGGTCTAATAATGCCCTTCCTACCTATTGGGCCAAATATATCCTTTTGTTAATGTTTTTGGCTCACATATGCCCTTTAACTTAACAGCCCACTTCAGATTATAAATTTAAAAAAAAAAATATAATGTGTCTTAATACTATTAGTTATTTAGAACTCAACCCCAAATATGTAACCCACCCACCCGTTTAAGACTAACCCGACCCGCCCCGACCCAACACATCTAAACCATTAACACATAGGAAAAGCGACTGTAACTCCCCGTTTTTTCACACTGACCATCTGAATCCTCCCAACCAATTTAGGGTTCTTGTTGTTCTTCTTCTTCCCTCTCCCAATTCTAAATTAGATATTAAATGATAAAATCTATTCAAATATTGTATTCATCAAATGATACATTACAAGACAATACAATATAATACGATACATTACAAAACGATATGTAACAACGATCCAAACAAGTTGTTAGTTTTTACTGTTTTTTCTGATGAAGTAAGTGATATTATTTATTATATTTTTTTTTAACCATGTACAAGATAAAGATTAGATCACTTTTTAAACAAAGAACCACACAAAAATAGAGTAAGAGAAAGAGGGTTACCTTGATTAAGTAGAGAACTCAAAAGGGAAGCTGAAAAAGAAACATCTTTCAGTTTCACATTTGCTAGACCATAAGTGGTAGAAACGGCGTAATTACAAATTGTGAATTATGTTTTTATATAATTTTTATAATTATTTTTATTTTATACTATCTTAAAATCCTTGAAATTAGTAAAATTTAAAGATCCGTGGAACTTACGCCCCATGTCTCAGGGCTTACGCCTCGCCTCATGCTCCGCTTTTAAAACATTGGTAAAAAGGGACATTGGTTATGAGCCACACTTAATTATCCCTAAAAATCCTCCATTCGGTTAAATACTTAAATAAGATTATCAAATGAGCATCCTTCATTAGCAGCGAGAGTACTCCATTTTGGTATATTTTTGTTCTTTCACATTCCTTCTCTATCTTGGGATATTTTTTCCTGGCAAAATCAGATATATGATTCTATTCCATTGGGACTATTCTTGTTAAAAAACAAAAAAAAGGGCAACATAATGTGTCTTTCTCGTAGGGTAAAAGAAAAATGTAACATTTGAGTTATATAGAACTTCAATTATTTTTCTAGCCATGTGTTCTAATGGTTACTTCAATTATTTGTAACTTCAATTATTTTTTGTATTCTAATGGTTAACTAAGGATATGAAAAATAAAGTCACAATTACAGGCGGTTCGAAGATTAGATTTCAGAAATTGAGTTTTTCAATTTGTTAGTTGTTTGGAATGGGTGTTGTCCCAATTGATTGGAATCGTCAAGATGAGTTCAAAACTTAAATTTCAAGTGATTTGGAGTAGATTTTAGGCTATATTTGAGTTAAATTTCAGAGGATGCCCAAAGAAGAAGAAAAACATGTGAAGCTTCATTGATAAGATTCATTTGTATAATAATGTATAATATTGTATAAATAGTGTATAATAGTATACAAACACCACTTATACACTATTATATACAAGGTTGATACATTATTTACAAGTATTTGGTGAATTTCTCGCATTTTCTTCTTCTTCTTCTTCTTCTCATTCTTTTATACACCTATATACATAGTGTATCAAGAATATTTTCACTCTGTGATTATACATCTTTATACACTTTTATACAACTATATACATAATGTACCTCTTTGTACAAAAGTGTATAAGCATCTCTGACAAAAATTTTGTACGATTTTCACTTGCAATTCTTGTATAAAACTAGTCCAAATCTCCAGCAAATAACTTCAAACTTTGTGTACAACCTAATTAGACTATTTCTAATAAGTTCAAACAATACCCACTCCAAATTTCTCACAAAATCAAAACCGAAATTTAACAAGATTAGCATTAAAGGAAATGAGATTTTAGGTTTCTCGCGTCTGTTTTTGCATTTTGTAGTTGTGATAGGTATGTATAAACCTGAAGATATACAAAATCAAAAAAAAAATCAGAGAAGTATTGGTTATGGAAGAAGGCACGAATGAGTGTTGACTGAGTGTCTCGATCAACGGTTACACTAAAAATGGGGAACTAATTTTTGTTTTCAGTTTTGTTTGCATATGATTCTTTTTTATTAATTAAATTAAATATTTATGGGTGAAAAATGAGGAGAGAGCTACAATAAGGGCAGGTAGGAATAAATAAGGTTGTTATAATTAGAAGGAATAGAAAAAGAAAAGATCTTATTGATATTTGGCTACATATTTGTAAACTTGTAACTTGGCTAAAAAAGTGCAAGGTCAACTTATGGAGTGTATTATTCTGCAATTTTGTCTTTACTTTTTATTCAGTGTTTTTAATGCTGAGCAGAAATAGTCACTACTCTATAGTATAATATGAAAAGACGTGTTTGCCCTTTCTTCATGAGCGTTGTGTAACTATTAAGGACATGATGTCCTTAATATTACACTGCACACATGACGTTAAGGACGACATGTCCTTGACATTTACACTGCTTACATGAAGTTAAGGACATGGTGTCCTAAAGTTTAACAACGGAAGGTGCAATACAAGACACTTTGTCCTTAATATTTACACAACATTCATGAAGTTAAGGACACTACGTCCTTAATATTTACCAACACTCATAAAGTTTAGGGCACTATGTCCTTAGCATTTACATTGCACACATGAAGTTAAGGACACCATATCTTTAATATTCACAATGTACATATGAGGTTAAGGACATCATGTCCTAAAGTTTAACAACAGAAGGTGCAAATACAAGTTAAGGATATTATGTCCTTAACCTTTACACTGCACACATAAAGTTAAGGACGTCATGTCCTTAACATTTACACTGCATACATAAAGTTAAGGGCATGATATCCTAAAGTTTAATAACAAAAAGTGCAAATACAAGACACTCTATCCTCAATATTTACACAGCATTTATAAAGTTAAGGACACCATATCCTTAAGAATATCTCTGCTAGTTTATGCCACTTTTGTATGTTAAAGTTAGTAAATATGAGAAGCAAATTTGATTATTTACATTTGCTTTCATATGGTGTAGAAGCGATTTGTAAATGAGAATGAAAATTTGTCAGATCTTAGAATTCCTACAAAGATAAATGGAATATCGCTTGTTTTGCATTTTGCTCTAAATGTTATAGCACGTTCTTAGAGCTTTGATATAATCGATAAAATTTTACTTTACTGATCAAGAAAATTAGAAGCAAATCCAAAATCTTTGCATGCTGTTGACATGAAGTCAATATGAAGGAAATGTTTTAAAAACGGTATAAGACAAAACAAAAGGGCTTACTGTTTTCATTGTCGGCCTCCTTGAAGATGAATGCAAGGGGCACAGCCGTGCTGCATTTAAGGACATCATATCCTCGATATTTACACAGCACTCATGTCTAATATGGATATTTTCATCCGGATAAATAAAAAATTATTACACACTGGCTAAAAAATAAATACATTTTAAACAGTAGTTAAAGAGTAAAGACATCTCTAAATAATGTCTAATCGTGCACTTCCCCCCAAAAGTGTTCCGCATTAGAGAATTTAAGGGACTAAAGGTGCGGAAAGATATATTTAGGGGACAAAAATAAACAAACTCCCAAAGATAAGGGACAACTTAGATTAATATTTCTTGCAAGCCTCTACATATGAGTTATCAAGACGCTAAAGTTAATCTTTGAAATCCACATTAACTTAACCAGGAAGCTGAAGCTAACACCAAGTAGCAAAAGTAGGATCACTGAACGGACTTGAATTTAATTGATGTTTAGGAAAATAGTTAAGATCTTGGACACTGTAATACTCAACAAGACAGTTTAAAGAAGTCACTGAATGTGTTTTTTAGTTGTAAACCTGTATCAACTCATCCATGCAAAAATCAATTCCGAAAATTAACTTCAGTTAAGATCCATATCTAGAATAAACTATCACTATATTCCTTTAGAAGCTAATATCTGTAGGGCACAGCACGAGAGATTAATATCACAATAATTCTGACCTTGTAAAGCTCAAGGATCACATAATTAGAGCTTAAATATGAACCCACCATTAGAAGTACAGAAAGGCACATCAACAAGGAAATAAAAGATTGACCCTTTAGATGAATCAAATACCTCAAGTCTGCATACCCTACCAAATATGGAAAGAAAAACCACCACAACTTGATTAAAGCTTAAATATGAACCGACAGTGGGATGTCACCTGCTTTAACAAATGACATACCTTAACAATGTGCTTCACTCACAGAAAGCAAAGAGTAGAAAACTTTTAAAAGCTCGAATTAAGTACTTTAGTTTAACATAAATAGCAAAAATCCTGAGCTGCCATGGAAAACCCAAGGCATCTCCTCAACAAAATGAAGGCAGACTCAAAGTCCTGCTGGCCACCGCCTGTCAAGTACCCAGTTCTGAGAATGGCTGACTGACATACATGGCAGAGAACTAGAACCTAAAATCCTAGACAAAAATAAAACAGAACTAAATAAAACAGAGTTTACATAACACACTTGACGATAATAGATAGCACTGGAAACCATACACTGCACTGTTCACTTTTTCTTCAGGGCAGCTTTGGTGACCTTGGCACCAGTTGGGTCCTTCTTGTCAACATTCTTGATGACACCAACAGCAACAGTTTGTCGCATGTCCCTCACAGCAAAACGACCCAATGGTGGGTACTCAGAGAAGGTCTCAACAACCATAGGCTTGGTCGGAATCATCTTAACCATACCAGCATCACCATTCTTCAAGAACTTGGGCTCCTTCTCAAGTTCCTTACCAGAACGCCTGTCAATCTTTGTCAAGATCTCAGCAAACTTGACAGCAATGTGGGAAGTGTGGCAGTCAAGCACTGGTGCATATCCATTTCCGATTTGGCCAGGATGGTTCATGATGATGACCTGGGAGGTGAAGCTGGATGCTCCCTTGGCTGGGTCATCCTTGGAGTTTGAGGCAACAAAACCACGCTTGAGATCCTTAACAGCAACATTCTTAACGTTAAACCCAACATTGTCACCAGGGAGTGCCTCCAGGAGAGCTTCGTGGTGCATCTCAACAGACTTGACTTCAGTTGTCAGACCAGTAGGGCCAAAGGTCACAAGCATACCAGGCTTGAGCACACCAGTCTCCACACGACCGACAGGGACGGTACCAATACCACCAATCTTGTAAACATCCTGAAGTGGAAGACGGAGGGGTTTGTCTGTGGGCCTCTTGGGCTCATTGATCTGGTCAAGAGCATCAAGGAGGGTTGGGCCCTTGTACCAGTCAAGGTTGGTAGACCTCTCAATCATATTGTCTCCCTCGAAACCAGAGATTGGAACAAAGGGGATCTTGTCAGGGTTGTAACCAACCTTCTTGAGGTAGGAAGAAACTTCCTTCACGATTTCATCATACCTAGCCTTGGAGTACTTGGGGGTGGTAGCATCCATCTGCCAAAAAATAACAGAATTAGCATGGCACAAAAGTTTAAAATAATAACTAATTGTAAGCTATCCATAAAAGCAAACCTTGTTGCAGCAGCAAATCATTTGCTTGACACCAAGGGTGAAAGCAAGCAACGCATGCTCACGGGTCTGACCATCCTTGGAAATACCAGCTTCAAAACCACCAGTGGTGGAGTCAATAATAAGAACAGCACAATCAGCCTGGGAAGTACCGGTAATCATGTTCTTGATAAAGTCCCTGTGTCCGGGGGCATCAATCACAGTGCAGTAGTACTTGGTGGTCTCAAACTTCCACAAGGCAATATCAATGGTGATACCACGCTCACGTTCAGCCTTAAGCTTGTCAAGCACCCAGGCATACTTGAATGACCTCTTGTTCATCTCAGCAGCTTCTTTCTCGAACCTCTCAATAACACGCTTGTCAATACCACCAAGCTTGTAGATCAAGTGACCAGTGGTGGTCGACTTTCCCGAGTCAACATGGCCAATGACCACAATGTTGATGTGAACCTTCTCTTTACCCATATTGAGCGACTAAGAGACTGCAATTGATATAAATAAAATCAGAATCCAGAAGCAAATTAAATAAAACATTTCAAAAGACAAGTAAAACATATGAAAATTCAGCACATTCAGCAATTAGAACCGATTAAAATAGAATTGATTAACCAAATGACACATCAATACATCCAACTAATTCAAAACTATGTTTTACCTACATAAATATACTACTACTCCTCATTTACATGTGATGGTGTTTACTAGCAGAATTAATTTAACTCCTATATTATGTTATATTAGTGATAGTACAAGAGAATATTAAAGCAATTGTTGAAAACTTAGAGAGAGAAAGCAACATATTTAATGAACAAAATCTGTATAGTATTTTTTGATTCCTCAAACGACATAAAAATTGTGGAAAACACAATTGCGTATAACATATTAGGGATAATGAATACCACAAATTGATGGAATATTACGAATAGATTACCTATAGATCAACATTCAATTTGCATATAACAATTTATTACATTCACCGATCCATACTCACCTTTTTTAGTATCTTTCTAGAAATTAATCAAGATCTATATTCATTGACTGTATATATTCGAGCTCATCCACAGACAATCGACACAAATCAAACTATATCTCACAAGCACAAGCTATAACACAGCTTTATATACTTCATTTCACGAATCAGAAAAAACAACGATAACAAAAGTTTCATTAATACATAAACGTAAATCCAGTTTATAACAAAAATACATGCCTTTTTATGCGATTTCAATATGTATAACAACTGAATTACAGATCTACTGACAGAATAAAAACAGATCAACACAAAAAAAAAAGTGATTACAAATAACAGTAATGGATAAGAAAAGATATAGAAGATGATTAGATCTAACCTTTGAGAAAGAGAAATTAAGATCCGATAGGTCCCTTGCGGCGCAGAAGAAAATCGCAGGCAAGGTGTTGAGGAGGGGTTGATTCTGAAGGGAAAATGGAGTATTTATACTCAACAACAATGAGAACTAGGGTTCTCTCACTGCCGCCTCTTAATTCTATATATTTATCTCATGCCCCTTACATTTTCTTTTGTTTTTCTTTTCGGTCCCCTTACATTATGCATTTTTCATCCCTCTATTATTGATAGTCTTTTATTCGTATGATTTTCACTAAGCTTATTAATCTAATATAAATTAATAAAATATTTAAAGTAACACATGGCTAATTAATCATTTAATAATTAATACTTCATTAAACTTGTAAAGATTCATAAGTAAAACAGAAAGTCATATTTCAATTAAAAGAAGGTTTGGTGTGTTTAACCAATTGTTACAAGGATCAAAATAGAAGATGTCAATATTTTAAGAACTATACGTACAAGTTTTTATAGTGAATGTATAATTAGACTTATTTGGCGAATTCTAAATTTTGGACTATGGTTAATTGTTAAAACTTGATATGCATAGCCTTAGTTAGAATGATGAATCTATCAGATTTAAATAATATTGCTAGAATTATGATTTGATTTGTATAATATTTATTACCATTGTTAGAGTTTATATTTGAAGGTTTTGAATTTTTAAATATGTTTATTAAATATATCATTCTCTATTTTATTTTTTGGGTAGATGAAAGATCATAGTTAGATGTATAATAGGAATGATCATAATCGCTGAGGACTGAGGGAGGATTTTATTTAAGGAACTAATCTATTTATTCGGCATGCAATGGCACATTCTCCAATTTTTTTAAATTGAAAGGATGATTAGGTGTCCATGTATGAAGTGAAACAACAACAACAACAACAAGTAGTATCTCATAAATGAAGTTTGGGAGAATAAAATGCACGCAGTCTTACCCCTACCTTGAAATGGCAGAGAGGTTATTCTTTATATAACCCGGCTGGAGAAAGCAAGGCGAATGTATAAAATTCCAAAAATCATATATGATTACGACTCATTTTTGTAGTAAGTAAGGACCAATGAGGATTAGCATATTCATTTTTTCAAGCGTTATTGTCTTATATTGATTTATATTTTTATACTAATACATATGTTTATGCAGATGGCAATCAAGGATCGAGGTAGTGATGATTAAGGTAATTGTCGGGATCGAGGGGTCGAGGGAAGTTGTCACGATCCAAATTCACCTAGTTGTGATGGCACCTAATCCTAGTGCTAGGTAAGCCAAACATAGAATAAGACAACTCAAGTGAAGGATCAATAACAACAAGAATGAACAAAACTAAAATTTATACAATATCCCAAGGACAGGTTGTACAAGTCATAAGCCGCTGAGATTTTGATTTACAACACGGATATGAAGAATAAATACAATATTTGTTTGAAGTTTACATAAACAGGATTGAAATCTTAGCTACCATGAGGTAGCTTGAATCTGGAACGTTGGTACATCGTCAATGCAAAGTTTCGTCTTCCACAGTTACGCAACTCCAAGATCTGCACGCAAGGTGCAAAAATATAGTATAAGTACAACTGACCCCATGTACCCAGTAAGTAATTTGACTAACTTTGGTAAAACAGTGACGAGGTTTTCTAAGTTAAAAGATACTCGGTAAAAGAAATCAACAACCAAGAATAACCATAATACATATTCTTCGTAGCGGTGCGCAACCATATATATATATATATATATATATATATATATATATATTACCAATAACGTTGCGACATGAGATCCGATCCCATATATAATAGTAATACCATTGCAACGTACAACCCTATTTAAATATATATAATGTTACGGCGTGCAACAACCAAGCACATGAAAGTTCAAAACATAACACCAAGAAAACAAACACGCAAAATCCAACTAGGAAATATAAAGTCAAACAAAGTAAGATGAACAACCCAATACCTAAGAGCTAGTCTTGGTAGTGGCGGTCATGCTGCAGCTACAACCTGTCATGATAGAGGCTATGTGAGTCGTCCAGTTCATTCAGCCCTCTAGCTTCTAGTGGTGCTCCGGTTGTTTCGAGGTCTCAGGTTGCACACTTTGCTCAGCCATTTTCTAGTACACCTCATGCACGTGGTGCCTTCAACGGTCAGTCCAACCGACCAGGTCCGAGCCACGCCCACTGAGTGCTTGCTTTGAGTGTGGTGATACCTGCCACATGGTTAGAGACTGCCCCGTACTCAGGAGGGGTGCACCTACACAGACTACTCAGGCCCTACAGATTCAGTCAGGTCCATAGACTTCTTAGGCCATGATTGTTGCCCCAGTTTCCACTCAAAGCAACTGGCCATGATGGGCGGGTAGAGGTTGCCGAGCGGTGAAGGTCCAGTCAGATTTTATGCTATTACGGGTAGGACGGAGGTAGTTGCTTCAGACGTATTCATTACGGGTACGGGTACGGTTTGCCATAGAGATGTATCAGTCTTATTTGATTTGGGATCCACTTATTCATATGTTTCATCTTACTTTGCCTTGTATTTGGGTATATCTCGTGATTCTTTGGGTGTATCGATCATGTTTAGTTATTAGTGGTGGTTTTGAGACCATAGTTGATTTATTATTATTTAGTATGGTAGACTTTGATGTTAACTTGGGCATAGACAGGTTGTCGCCCTATCATGTTATTCTAAATTGTCGCGCCAAGACTGTGACATTGGCCATACCCAGTTTTCCACGGGTTGAGTGGAGGGGTGCATTAAATTATGTTCCTAGCGGTGTTTTATCATTTCGTAAGGCTCAACAGATGGTTGAGAAGGGGTATGAAGCTTATCTAGCTTTTTTGAGGGATTTCAGTGTTGATACTCTTACCGTTGATTCAGTTACGGTAGTGAGAGACTTTCCATATGTATTTACAAAAGATCTTCTAGGCATGCCACCTGATAAGGATATCGATTTTGGTATTAAATTATTACCGGGCACTCAGCCCATTTCTATTCCACCATATCATATGGTTGTTGCGGAGTTAAATGAGTTAAATGATCAGTTGCAACAGTTGCTTAATAAGGGTTTCATTCGGCCTAGTGTATCGTCATGGGGTGCTCCGGTCTTGTTTGTTAAGAAGAAGGATGGTTCTATGCGCATGTGTATTGATTATCCGCAATTGAACAAGGTTACGGTGAAGAACAAGTACTCATTGCCACGCATTGATGACTTATTTGATCATCTATAGGGTGCCAGAGTATTCTCAAATATTGATTTGCGGTCAGGTTATCATCAGCTGAAGATTCGGGATTCGGATATTCTAAAGACTACCTTTAGGACTCGGCATGGTCACTACGAGTTCCTCGTAATGTCTTTTGGGTTGACCAACGCTCCAACAACATTTATGCACCTGACGAACAGTGTATTCCAGCCTTATCTTGATTCATTCGTCAGTGTGCCTATTAACGACATCTTGGTGTACTCCTGCAACCGGGAAGATCATGAGCATCACTTGAGGATCGTGCTCCATACCTTGAGAGAAAAGAAGTTGTATGCAAAATTCTCAAAGTGTGAATTCTGGCTTGATTTGGTGGCTTTTTTGGGTCATGACGTGCCAAGTGAGGGGATAAAGGTAGATCCGGAGAAGATTGAAGCAGTGCAAGATTGGCCCAGACCGCTTTCAACTATTGAGATCCAGAGTTTCCTTGGTTTGGTCGGGTATTATCGTCATTTCGTAGAGGACTTCTCATCTAGCTACACCTATAACCAGACTGGCCCAAAAGGGTGCTCCGTTCAGATGGACCGAGGAGTATGAGGAAAACTTTCAAAAGCTCAAACTTGCTTTGACTACAGCCCCAATATTGGTGTTTCCTACAGGTTCGGGGTCTTATAGTGTGTATTTTGATGCGTCACGTGTTGGCCTTGGCGCAATGTTGATGCAAAACGGTAGGGTGATTGCCTATGCGTCTCGGCAGTTGAAGACCCATGAAAAGAATTATCTAGTCTATGACTTGGAGTTAGCACCCATTGTTCATGCATTAAAGATCTGGCGGTATTATTTGTACGGTGTCCCTTGTGAGGTCTTTACCAACCACCAAAGTCTACGGCATTTGTTCAAACAGAAAGATCTTAACTTGCGGCAGCGGAGGTGGTTAGAGTTGCTTAAGGACAATGATATCACCATTATATATCATCCCGGTAAGACCAATATGGTGGCCGATGCCTTGAGTCGAAAGGCGAAGAGTTTGGGTAGCTTAGCGTATCTACCGGCAGCAAAGAGGCCATTAGCATTAGATGTTCAAGCCTTATCCAACCAGTTTGTTAGATTGGATGTTTCGGTAGCCCATTCGAGTTCTTGCTTGTGTGATTTCTTGGTCTTCTCTATATGATCGTATCAGAGAGCGCCAATATGATAATCCCCATTTGCTTATCTTCAAGGACATGATTCAGCACGGCGACGCCAAGAAGGTTACTATTAGGGATGACGGTGTGTTACGAATACAGGGCCGCTATATGTGCCCAATGTGGATGGGCTGTGTGAGTTGATTCTTCAGGAGGCCCATAATTTGCGGTACTCTATTTATTCGGGTACCGCTAAGATGTATCAAGACTTGATGCAGCACTATTGGTGGAGGGGGATGAAGAAAGACATAGTAGAGTTCGTAGCTCGGTGCCTAAATTGTCAGTAGGTGAAGCGTGAGCATCAGAGGCCGAGTGGTTCACTTCACCAGCTTGAGATTTATGAGTGGAAATGGGAGCGTGTCACTATGGACTTCGTTGTTAGGCTCTGGGACCCCGTCCAAATGAACCAACAAGTCCATAAACATAGTACGAACTTGCTCAAAACCTCAAAATACATAAAACAATAATGAAGCTAAGAATCGTACCCTAGAACCAAATTAATCAACTTATGAACTTCAAGCCTTTTCAACTAGCTCCGAACGCGACGAATCATACTTTGACAACTCGGAATGACACCAAATTTTATACATAAGTCACAAATCATCATACGAAGCTATTCCCAGGATCGAAACCGCAAAGACCAAAGTCCAATTCAAACTAAACTTTAGAAGCTCTAAAACCTTTGAGGCGCCAACTTTTAACATTAAGCGCTAAAATGCTCAAGATCACCCGAAACTCGATGCGTATACATGCCCAAGTCCAAAATTATCATACAAACCCATTGGAACTATCAAATTCCGGTTCCGAAGTCGTTTACTCATAATATTGACTCAAGTTCAAATTTGGCCACCTTAGACCACTATTAATGAACTAAGTGTTCCGAATTCAACCCGGACCCTTCTAAAATAAACCCAACCATCCCTGCAAGTCATAAAACACTAAAAGCACATACGCAAAATCTTCAATAGGGGAACGGGGGACTAGAAAGTAAAACTTACACGCATCGTCATGAAAAGGATGTCTTATAGTTATCCTTAGTTGTTATACTCTGCTACCGTGTGATGTGATGATATTCTGGGGTCCTTTGTCTTCTATTGCCTTATTTAGTTCATTATGTAGTTATTCGTTTTTCTATGTTGTTATTATTTTCTGGTTATTACTCGTATAGGTTTACTATGAGTGTCTTGTCATAGTCTAGTAACTACCTCGCTGAGATTAGGATCAACACTTACTGAGTACATGAGGTATGTTGTACTTATACTATACTTTTGAACTTTTTGTGCAAATTCCGTGTCGGTCTCAGTGACGTTTCGAGGTGATTTGCTTTCCCTTCCTATTATCTATTGTTTATTGTACCAGACAATAATGTACTTTCTATTGCAGATTTGTATTTAGTATTACTAGTGGCTACCAAATTAAGGGGATAGTCTTAAACAACGATAATTCTAGATTTATTACACATTTCGTGATCTTTTATTCTTATTATTAAATTTATTTTTTAATCCTTATAATATATGATTAAATACATTTAATTTTCAATTAGTTGATATTTATTTGCTTATAAATCTTCACAAAAATTATAAATTTTCTTATTTGATCCTTGTAGTATATGATTAAATACAATTAATTTCCAATTAGTTGATATTCATTTGCTTATATTTAGCATATTATTAAACATCAAACTATTTACACAATCTTTACTTGATTGAGGTTGAATATGCCTAGCCAAATATTACGATACTTTAATTTACCAATTGGCTGAGAATTAAGCCAACAATTATTATAATTTAATATAACACAAGTTATGTTCTACTAATCTTAAAATTTTTAAATAAAGAGTTCAGGCATATTATAGGACAAAACCTAAAATTCTGTAATGTGGCTTCCACTTTCCAACAAACGTAGAAGAGAAGCAAAAGTATACTATAGAACATTCTGATGGTTTGTTTATTAATTTCCTAATATCCTATTTATGGCTCATGATATTCGTAGACAATAAGATATTAATGTCTTCTGCCATGAGACACCAATACTAAACGTTATACAAAACAAAATTGTAGGGTAGGTAAGCTTTCACATGAAGGAAAGCAACAACAATAACTCATGGCATTTTTCAAAGGGTTAATTTTATTTCATGCATTAATTAATTCACGAAAAGTATTTTTTTTCACAATAAAGTAATTAAATTTTACTACACATAACTATCTTTTGTCACATTAATGTCACTAAGTTTTGCTCGTATATACAGTAAAGACAAAATTTCACCCACAATTATATAATAAAGTCACATTGCAGGGTAGGTTTTGTCTTTATAACACGTAAACCTCAGTGGTTTTATTGCTATATAGGGTATTCAGTTACTTTATTTTTTTGTGACTTCATTGTTTTACAGGTTAAATTATTATCATTTTATTATCATATTAGATAAAATTCAGTTACTTCAATATGCAAAAAAATAATTTTATGAATTTGATTTATTGTTGTAATGGATAAATTTTAGTGCTCGTATGTGAAATTAATTCGTTTACCATTTCCATCGCTAGGCCATCAAGATTTTGGCACTGGCCACTTGTCTAAGGTCTTCTTGGGTCATCGCTTGGATTAGTAAAACGTTTATTGCATTGTGCTAGGTATTGCTGAAAATTTAAGTACAATGAAAATGACAGGAATAATTTTTAGCTAACGTTTGACCATAAATTCTCAAATTTATTTTGAAAAATTTGATTTGGGTGAAATTTAGTTTGAAGATGAAAATTTATTTGGACATACTTTTTCAAAAATATTTCCCAACTTTATTTTGGAAAAACATGTATAAAATTCAAAGTTTTGGGATTTTGGCCCAAAATAAGCAATTGAGGTGATTTTGGGATTTGAAGTTTGGGATTTGGGATTTTGCCAAAATGTGAGCAAAATTTATTGCAAAACTCATGGCCAAACGGGTCCTTAAGCTAAGTTTGGGACAACGTAGTCGTACATTAACCCGTTTGTCCATATACATATATACTAGTCTTAGAGTACGTGCGTTGCACGTGTACTTAATTTTAATGCATATAAAATTTTAAAAATCACACAAATACTATTAATTATGTGATTGAGTTATAAAATAAAATTTAAAAAGCACAAGTTGTCCTATTTTGAACTTAATAAAGGAAGATATTATGTCATAAAAAAGTATTCTGTTTTCTTATCGCAACTCTAATATAAGAGTTTTTGCTTAGTAGCTCAGATATAGTATAATAATATATTAAACTTGTACACAAATATTAATGCAACTATACTATGTTCTTCATGGTCTTAAAAAGTTAATTTTATTTACTCAAGTACCTAGCTAATATGAATTTTAGATTATTCCATATTATTAGGTTTAGTTATCATATGAATAATTTAAATGATTGGGTAATACTTAACCCAACTAAATTTATTTTTGAAAATAAATAATATGATTAATTGTCATAAAAATTAATTTTCTTTTATTGATTATTATTATTTTATCCAATATAAAGTGTATAGTAATGTAATTCTCAAATAAAAGCATGTATAATTAAAAATTATTTATTGGTAATATTTTAGTGATAGAGTACTGTGATGACCCAAAAGGTCATCTTACATAATTTAAGCTGTATATGTGTTCCGGGGCTCCGAGAGCCTCCGTTAGTCTCACCTCGTTATGCGTGCGCAGCCCGGACGTGTAGCCGGGAAGCTATTATGTGAAAAAAATTGATGAAAATGAGTCTTGATAATTAATGAACGAATATAGTTGACTTTGGTCAACATTTCTGGTAAGCGGAGCCGGACCCGTGATTCGACGGTCCCGGGGGGTCCGTAGGAAAATATGGGACTCGGGCATATGCTCGGAATTGAATTCCGAGGTCCCAAGCCCGAGAAATGAATTTTTAAAGAAAATTGTTTTCTGAAAATAATAAAGGATTTTGAAAATGAATAATTATGTGAAAACCGTGTTGCCGGG